>CANXYI012018588.1:0-14225 GCA_948208565.1 Hura crepitans
ATTATGTAGATTGAATTTATGTGGAATATTTCTTTATATTTATACCTATTCCATGTTTATGATGTATATAACATGCATGTGATGAAATGAGAAATTTTGTGGCAAGTGAATGACGTATTTATGAATATGGTGATTTTGTGCACGAGCTTATAAGGTGTGTGATAATGTTATGACAAATGAGATGCCATGAGAATGTGTAATGTATTTATTAAGAATGCATAATGATAGAATGCATTAATGAGCATATACATGTAATAGCTTCGATATATGGCATTATAATGTGATGTTGCATGTCATAATAACATGTTAAGCTTATAATAATCATTTTTCCTAGTTTAGTCATTAATTGGCTAAACCAATTTAATTAAAAGAAATATTAAGCAATATTATCATGGTGAAACTAAAAACAAATGATTAATAGCCCATGCAAGTAAATAGCCTAGTAAGAAAAGTTAACTGGTCAGCTAGGAGTTATAACAGCTGCTAGGGTACTTCGGTACCTCTGTAGCCTTCGGGTTGCAATGCATGAACCTTCGAGTTATTTTATATGTTCTGACCTATGGATCTGATGTGTTGATCTTTGAATCTTGTTTTTTTGGCATTCGGGTCTGATACATGTTGATTATTGGATTTATGTTCTGACCTTCGGGTCTGATGTGTGATAACCTATGGGTTTATGCTTTTCTGACCTTCAGGTCTAATGCATTGAGGCCTACATAGTTTTAAAGGCCTAAGTACCCGACTGATACTCCGTTATCCATAGTGTAATTATTTTTTAAGAATAGGCTTAATAAATGGACCTTAATGAATAATGAACATGTTTATATCATGTATGACATGATTTAATGATGTATGATTTTTATGATGTAGTATATGCATGTTTTATGCCATGTTAGTGCATTTATGCATGTTATGTTAATTGTTGCATATCATGTGAAAATATAAATGTGTATTTTTCATATATTAATGTATAATGATAAAATAAACATTTTGTTATGAATGATTTAATCACGTTTTGAAAAGAGTTATCATGTTATGAGTTTGGTAATACATTTGTGTGTATATTCCTTATTCAGGTCCAACAACCAGTTTAGGTAAGGAGTGTAACACTCAAGCTCATTAAAAAATTAAAAATTTCTATCAACTTTTGAATAAAAAAAGAAAAAATCCGAAAAGCACCAGACATAAGGGAGATTTCGATTTCCATTGAAGCCATAATATTTTCATATTAACCAAAAGGACAATAAAAATGAGTTAAAGAGAAAAATTAGGCTCCTTAAAAAGAGAGGAGATAGGAATAAAACTTATCTATTTAGCAGCCAAAGGCATCTAATTTACTCTTCATCAATTATAAGCATCTAGGATCCTCACTTTTACACATCTACGAAAAAATGAAAAAAAAAAAGAATAATCATCAAATTTATAAGCTAAAAAGAATAAAAAAATGATATCATATATGTTTAACATTCCATATTTTTGAAACCATACAACGTTGATCTCTCATTTCTTAGAACTATATTCAAAGAATAGAAATGAAGGAATAATAGGTACCTCAAATTGAGAAGGAAAATATAAGTTAAAGAGATAAGGATGAAAGGAAAAATTGAGAAGGCTACCAAAAATAGAAAGAGCCGCTACCCTAAAATATAGAAGAAAAGAAAAGAAGAAAAGAGGAGATAGGGGTGTTGGCTACCAAAGAAAGTGAAGAGTGAAAAGGATGGGTTATCGACAATAGAAAGTAGGGAGAAAAGAAAAGACGTTTTTATGTGGTGGTTAAAAACCCATTTGCCCTTAGGGTTTTCTTAGGCAAATGAGTTCAGACCCAAGGTTAATTTTGTCTTTTCATAAATAAAAATATTCTGAATAAATTAGTCTCTAATTAATTAACCTTTATTTTTGCCAATAATACATGTATATGTGATCACTCAATTTTAATTATTTAAAAATAACATATCTAAAAAACTTATAAGTTAATAATGAAGAAGAAAGAAAGAGGAAATACAAATCTAACCTCAAATTAAAATTAGGATTAGCTATTTATGATTATAAAAATAATTAAGTGATATTTAGAAATAACACATTTTTAGAATTTAATAAAAAAATATATCAAAATATCATTAAAGAGAGAAATTAAGATTTTAAATAAATTTTAAATATAAATAATGTTTAACATAGTTAGATCCTTTTAAGCATTCCTTATTATTTAAAAACTTAAATTATCTATTCTCTTGTCAAAAATAATATGAAAACTAAATAGATTACAATGCTTTATAAATAAAAATTTAAAATGCGACTAGTCATGAAAAATTAAGTTATTCAATATTTCCTAAGCAATTATACATTTAAATTTCTATAAACATGAAATCCCAATAAATCATAATTAAACTAGTTCTATATGCTTGATAATTAAAATATATTCTCATTCCATAAATTTCATTTTTTTATTCTTATTAGAAATAATTCATAATTAATTAAATTTTGAGAAGAATAACAATAACAAATTATATCGAATTTTGATTAAAAATATATTTAGGTTAACTATAATTCTAAAAATAACCAAAAAATAATAATAATTAATTATAAAATGTTCTCATCTTAAACAAAAGGCTATTTTATAAACTTCATAAGGTGCTTAACACTTTCCATATGAATGAATAACCCTAAACCTCAAAAACTCAAACCAAACTTAGTGCCTAATCACACTCAAATTGATTGGTGGTGACTCTTTACTTTTAGTTCACCTAAGCCCAATTAACCTACCAAATAAGAGTTAATGTAACCCCCTAGTGCCTCAAGGTGCAATAGCTAGTGACTCCACTGGGGAACTACATTATTTTCTAGAAAAAAATGGGGTTAATATGTTTATTTATAATGAGATTTGTGTCTTTTTATTTGAGTCATTGTTATTATTTCACTTTCATGCATTTCCATACATCCATATTCTTGGAAATTATTTGTAAATAATGTGACACACACTCATTAAAATGGTCAGTAATGATCTTACCTCTTAAATAAACTAAAGGTTTAGTAAGAGAGCCTATATGGGAAATCTGGTAATGGTCCGTGAAAACTCTCACCCATGTCAACATAAATTAAATTGATGAAGTCTTTACTAGTCTATATAGATTTTATCAGGATGATTATAGATAGGGAACCACAAATGTAAAATAGAAAAAATTTTAGAGCCAAAACATAACAAATTTGATAAGAAATGATGATAATAAGCGTAATATTAGCATAAATGGTTTGTTTATTGTTATTTTTGCTTATGATTATACTTTGTTTAAAAGTTATTGATTTGCTTTGCACTGTGTCTTTTGCATATTGCTTTTCCAACATGAATACAACTTGGTCAACCTCATAGAGTAATCATGGAAAATGATATATCATTACCTAACTTTGTTAATTCCTTACACGAATTACATCCAGAGCTCATGAAGAAAATCTTAGAAACATTTTCTACCAATAGAGACTATGAAATGTTGTGTAAAATACAAACAATATTATTAGGACGAAACAGAATTTTGGCAGGTCCTCTTAAGTTCATTGATTGGTATTCTGGTACAATAAAGGACGTTTTGCATTTTCCTAGATAAGCTTATCTTTGTCTGTGGTATATGTGCAAGCAATATACTATTGGGATAATTTTAGATTGAAAATGGCTAAGTCAATGTTTCTCTGAGTGGTTACTTTATCTTAAGCATTCCACTTACTTCACTTAATGGCTTTTCAATTTTAAAGATCCATGGCAATGGGTTGAGATATTAAAAAGTCAAAATAGAGGTCCATATTTATTAGTTATTTTTAGAATAAAAGAACACTAGGAATTTGAGGAAAATAGAATTGCTTGTGCATTTCAATGCCTCAGTCAAATATGAAAGAGTTTTGATGAAAATCCTTTGTTGAATCTGATCCGTAATCAGTAAGTTTAGAATTATATTAAGGAAACTCTTTGTAATCTGAATGATCAAACTGAAGAGGATGTACCGATACATTTGCTAAACCCAAAAACATATCACTTTGATGGACGTCTTAAATGGAATACACTGATTTTACCATTGGACACAATCTTAGCTTATCATTATCATGAGGCCACATATATGTCACGTATGTTCTAGTAAAAAAACCACCAATAGAAGAAATGCCAATAGAAATTCCACCAGAATAGGATGAAATAGTGCAAGAAAATATCTAACAAATGGCAAATGATTTAATTTTTGAGATGATTGGTCTATTAATACTAGGTGTGGATCCAAGCCAGCCAGTAGAGAATCCACCACAAGATTATTCTAATAAACTTTGTGAAGGGGAGATGGGAAAAGGTTTGGATAGGCAGTAAGAAAAGGCTAGTAAAGTGTTTTTTAGCCAAGATATGATATAAGAACCAAGAGTGGAAGGGGAAAAGGATCAAGGGAAAGATTTAGAGATGCTTCAAAAAGAAAGAGTCAAAAGAAACCCATTAGAAAATTTGAAAAGAAATCAAAACAATGAAGAAAGCTTTGAGTGGAATATAGAAGAAGATCCAAAGGAAGATCCAAAAGAAGACCTAGAGGAAGATCCAGAAGAAGACCTAAAGGAAAATCCCAAAGAAGATCTAGAGGAGGATCCAAAAGAAGACCTGAAAGAAATGGAAGAATATCTAGAAGAAAAAAAAACTCAAAAAAAATGAAAGATGACCTAGAAGAAAACTTTGATAATGACATAGAGGAAAATTTTAAAGAAGATTTCGATGATGAAAGTTTCAAGGAAGATTTAGAGGATGGCACAGATGATTTTGGGGAAAGCTATGAGGAGGATGACTCAGAAGATGAAAGTATAGCCTCGTCAATGGATAGTTCAATTACTCCCCATTAATAATGTAATCCCTTAGGAAGTAAAATTAAGTAGTGCATTTTGATGAAAATTTCCCTATATAGAAATGAATGTAATAGAAGAAGCATGTCACTATTTGAAATTATAACATTTTGGCAGATAGTGACATGCATCTTTTAATAGAAAGGGAATGATAAGTAAAAAAGTTATTCATGTAAAGTTCTGGATGTCGTATAAAACATCTCCAATGAATATAATGTGATGTTGAAATTTAAGTATTCATACTGGCAAAGTAAGATTTGTTATTTTCAGGCATATATAAGTTAAATAAATAATTGACAAAAATTTGCAATGAATATTTTACAGGTACTAGTGCCATTTATATTATGCTACCAATTTCACAAGATGCAAACACCTGAATTTTTAGGATTTTCTATAGCTTACATTTTGGAATCAAAGTAGTTGGCCAAAGAAGGAATTGAATAGGCTGAGAATAGGGATAGTTTGTCAAAAGGTGTTAGTGTGGAATCACTTGAAATTACAAACTTGGATTTACAACAGAATCATGGTCCCTATAAATAAGGCGTGGGCAGCATTAACACCTG
Source organism: Hura crepitans (assembly GCA_948208565.1). Taxonomy (NCBI): domain Eukaryota; kingdom Viridiplantae; phylum Streptophyta; class Magnoliopsida; order Malpighiales; family Euphorbiaceae; genus Hura; species Hura crepitans. The sequence continues at coordinate 5,418 of CANXYI012018588.1, forward strand.
AATAAAGCAAATTTTTGATGATCAATATAGATGGATTGCTTATTTCATGTATTTACCCAATTATGCTAATATAGTTAAAACCATGATTAGATATTAGGACCTTAGCTATAGATGTTTTACATATGGGGATATTGATAGGGCACTTACCATTGAGGAGTATCAATTCATGCTAAATTTAAAAATGACTTTTAAGCCTTATAAATATGCAAAAACTAAAAGAGGATTGAAATAATTAGTAGAGGTCATTGGAATTCATACTGACAGGTTATCAGAATAGGAAGAACCTTCGACTAGAGTAATAAGAGTTAAACCAGTTCTGCAGTTTGTGCAAATTAACATTTACTCGAACAATTATTTACTAGCATTAGCCCTTCTTATTTATGGAACAATGTTTTTTCCCAAAATATTAGGCATGATTGATGAAAAAGTCATAATTTGCTTCATAAAGATAGCATGGAATAGAGCCTTAGATTTATGCATTTTGGCATAGACTTTTAGAGCTCTAAACACTATCAGAATAAATGAAGGGGGTCGATTCATAGCATGGTTACCACTTCTTCACATGTAGGCCTTAAATCATTTTTGGTGTCCCTCGAGTTTCAAATTCCTCATAGTCAAATATGATAAGGATTTCAACAAGTATACCAATCATGTTTCATGATTCAGGCAATTTAAATGGCAAAAATTACAGCCCAAAGTGAAAGTCTGGTTGCAGTTTCTTTATAATCTCAAAGGTAAGGATATATCATGGATACCTTTTTAGAAAGACCATGATGAATTATTAACCAATAGTGGGAAATTTTTGTGGGTACCTTTGGTTGGTCCATAGGGAGGAACAACTTATGTATCAACCATGTTTAGAAGACAACTAGAAGGCACTCAGTTTGTTCCAGTCATTAAAGGACTGCATGGATTTGATTTCAATTATGGGGAAAGCAATACAAAAGGAAAGGTAGAGGAAATAACAAGAGCATGGCGATACATAAAGGTACTAAATTAAATTACTCTAAGTGAATCAATGATTGCAAGTTACCATGAATGGCATTGGAAACATGGTAAGGGGTTCATTCCTTCGAAAATAAGGATTGATAAAAGGAAAACACCAATGGAAAAATTAATAGAAGAAGAAATACATTTTCTAAAGCAACTTGTAGATGATATGACAAAATGGATAAGGATGGTCATGAAAGCATAACAAAAAACATTCGGGTTAGAAAAGCATAATAAAGAGTTAATGGTAGAAGTTTATATGTTATAAAACCAACTCATAGAGATGAAAATGAGTCACGATTAGGAAACAAGAAATTTGAAGCAAGAAAACAATCAATTGCAAGTTAGAAATGAGGACTTGGTTCAGGAAATATGAGAACTACAGAAAGGCAAAGAGAAAATGGACCTAGATGATTTAGCAATAAGAAAATATCAAGAAGAATGCATAGAAAGTAAAATAAGGAATTTACACGAGCGATATGAGTAATTAATAGAAGATTATAAGACATTATATGCTCATTTAGATAAGTTAAATAGAGAGATCGACTGCTATAAGATTAGCATGGACAAGTACTATCACGATTATTGCAAAATTAAGGCAAAAAAGAATCACATCGAAAGAACTAAATGAGAAATAGTCAATAATGCAATCATGTTTGCAGATAGTTTGACATACTTTAAGGATATTTATGTACCTATTGGCATAAAAAGGGAGAAGATAATTGTTTTCCTTGAAAAGCTTCACAAGAATCTGGAATATTTAGGTAAGATCATATGAATTGGGGTGTAATATCATTTTGCATAGTACTTGTTATATCTTAGTAATCAGTTATTTGTATGTTAATTAGTAAATATCGAATGTATTAAATTTGAATAATGTGACATATATGTTGTTTAGTAAATAATTTATGTGCCTAATAATTTATCAGAAATGAATAGTATAATAATAAAGATGATTTGTTAAATAGGCAATCAAAATAGCACACCAATCTAATCAACCATTCTTTATGGGCATCTATATTTAACTCATTTAAGAAAGAGGCAAATGGATAAGCAAAGACAAGAAGAGTTTAGGAGGGATATGGACCAATCAAGGAATAATTAATAGATGTAAATACAATGAAAGAGCAATTGGCTAAAATAATGGAATTACTTAAAGGAAAAAGCATTATGGATGATGTGCCAATTGCTCTTCCTATGGCATTACCTATCATAGTATCTAGAAGTCCTATAGTGGGACAAACATCTCAAAGGTTATTCCCTAAAGAAAGTTTGATAAAGCAAAAGGAAGAAATAAACATAATCCTAAATTTGGATGATCCTAAAGTACAAGCTAATTTAAAAAACTTAGCGAATGGAAGAATAGTAGAAAAATTGGGGTCATTAAATGAAAGATTAAATGCAATAAAGGGATAAACATCTTTAGGACAACAGATCTACACAGTTATGCTTAGTACCCAATATGGTTATCCCCAATAAATTCAAAACCCTAGAATTCAAAAAATATGAAGGGAAGAGTTGTCCTCAAAGCCATTTGTCTATGTATTATAGTACGATGGTTGCACATGTAAATAATGAAAAGTTACTTATTCATTTATTTCAAAAAAGTCTAACAAGACCTACTTTGAGATTGTATATGTAATTGGAAAGGAACCACATTGGAAGATGGAAAGATTTGGCATATGCATTTTTAAAATAGTATAAGCATGATGTTGATATAGTGCCAAGTAAGGATGACCTTCATGCCATGGAAAAACAATCCACTAAAACATTTAAGGAATATGCTCAGAGATAGAGGGATAAAGCAGCACAAGTTATTCCTCATCTCACAAAAAAAGAAATGATAACCAATTTTATAGACACTTTAGGTCATCTTTTTTATAGCATGATGCTAGCCAATACTACAACAAATTTTTCTATTTTCATCATGGCAAGATAAAGAATTAAGGTATTAAAAAAGAGAAACTTGAAGAGCAAGTTAATGAATCTAATAGTTCAAAAAATAGTATGTAGGAAAAAAGACGGAAGGGGATACTCACATGATAGGAGGAAATAAAAGAAAAACAAAGGAAAAAAATACGTTTGTGACTTACATAGCACTTGCTACCATACAAATGCAGTATCTAATTCAAACCATAAATATAGGGGGTCAAAGAGAGCATAATTATAAGTAATAGCAAGCCCTACAAATATTTGATCCTATCCCTGTCACATATACAGAGCTATTACTCTAGTTATTAGAAAATAATTTGATCAGTTTATCTCCTCTCAAGCCTTTAATATCACCATACCCCAAATGGTTCAATGAGGATGCAAAATGTGAATATCATGCCAGAGTATTAAGACATGAAATAGAAAATTATTTGGTACTAAAAAGAAAGGTATAAAGGTTGATAAATGCAGGATGGCTCAAATTTGATCAAAGAGAACAAAGCCTAAATGTTACCACAAATCCATTACCAAAACATGAAAGAGGGAGAATAAATGCTCTCACTAGTGGGAAGGAAGATAAGGAATTAAGTTTGTGGGATTTGAGAAAATCCTATAATCTAAAATAATTGTTATAGATTTTAACCCGAGTTTGGTTGCTATCAAGAAATTTAGACAAATGGAGTATACAAGAAGAACTCCAAAGGCAATTGGATGTAAAATTCATAACAATAGGGATAATAGAGAAAGAAATAGTAGCTATAGAAAATGATGGGGATATAGAAACCAGAAAACCAATCCCTATAATTATTCGTTGCCTACCTCGCTCAAAAAAAGAACCGATGGAATCAATAACATCCCCAATAGCCAAAATGATGCTGAGCTTACCCAAGCCTTTTCCTTATAACGAGACAAAGGCAATGCCTTGGAAATATGGATATTCAACAATTCAATAAAAGGAGTTAAAAAATATACAAGCACTAGGACCTTCAGTAGAAAATATTGCTAAAGTTAGAGGAATGACAATAAGAGGGAGATGTTATATTTTTTATGAAGTGAATCATAAAAGAAATGAAGAGCTAGAATGGCATCACAAAGGAAAAGACAAAGAAGATAATTGTGGTGATAATATAATTTTAAGAACACAATCCAAACAAGCCTATAAACCTTAAAAGAGGGTTTCAGACGAAGCTATCAAAGAATTTTTTAGGTTGGTCAAGCAAAGTGAATACAAGGTGATTGAACAACTTAACTGAACATTGGCTTGAATTTTGCTACTTGCTTTAATCATGGCATCAGAGCCTCACCAAACTGCATTATTGAAAATATTAGATCAAGCGTACATCCATCACGACATTTCTATAGAAAACCTCAATAATATCATTGGTCATGTAATGTTTGCTAATTATATCACCTTTATAGATGATGAGATACCTGTAAAAGGAATAGGGCACGTCAAAGCTTTACACATCTTTGTGAAGTGTAAAAATTATTCAATTGCAAAAGTGTTGGTTGATAATGGTTCTTCTTTGATTGTAATACCTAAATCGACTCTAAGCAAACTACCTTTTGATAAGTCATTTGTAAGACCAAGTTCCATGATTGTAAGAGCATTTAACGGCACTAAAAGAAATGATATCAGTGAAATTGAATTACCCATTCAAATAGGCCCAACTTTGTCCCATATCCCTTTTTAAGTAATAGATAAAAATCCAACTTATAGCATACTATTAAGATGACCCTAAATCCATAGTGCTAGAGCAGTCCCATCTTCTTTACATCAAAAATTAAAGTTTGTCACTAATATTAAGTTTATAGAGGTTTATGGAAAGGAAAAAATTTTTATATCCAAGCCTATCAATAATCAGTACATTGAAATAATTGAAGAGGCAATTGAAAGTTCTTTTCAAACTTTTAAAATAGTAAATATGACTTATGTACCACTCGAAGAAGAATTAGCAAAATTACATTTTTCTAAAGCCTCACAGATATCTACATAGATAATGCTTAAATAATGATACCAAGTAGGAATAAGCTTAGGAGGGAATAAGCAGGGAATAGTCAAATTTATAAAACCTATGTGCAATAACAGTAGAGCAGGTTTAGGATATCATTTAACTCATTATGACAAGATAAGAATTAGAGCTGAACAATGGGAGAAAAAATTGGCAAGAATTCATGAATGGGAAAGAGATTCCCTTTAATTGAAATCCCACATTCAAAACAAGTATTTAGGAGTGTTGAATGGTTTATACATGAATTGAATGACAATATAAAAGGATGCAATATGTCAGAAAAGGAAATTGCTATGATGAATTCAAAAATGGAAAAAAAAAGCATCAAAAGATTATGTATATCTTTACTAATCAGATCAAGAATTGGGTAATTGGAAGATCTCAAAATTACCTTCCCTATTAAAGGATAATGATTCTTTAAATGATATGCTTAAAGGATGACCAAAATATAATTTTCATTATTTGATGTATGAAGTAGAATCGAAGGAAAAAATGATAAAGATGAAGAAATATTACTCGAAATGGAAAGATTATTGGATCAAAAAAAGACTATAGAACTGCAACAAGAACCCATACAAGTGATAAATTAACTGATAGAAGAAAATACTAAGGAAGTAAGGATTAATCATAATTTACTTGATAAGTTAAAAGAAAGAATGATTAAGTTACTGAGGGAATTTATGGATATTTTTACATCGTCCTATCAAGACATGCTAGGTCTAGACACTAATATAGTAGTGCATAAATTACCCTTAAACCAAGGTGTCAACCCATCAAATAGAAACTAAGGAACATGAAACCTGATCTACTTTTGAAAATTAAAGAAGAGGTTAAAAAGCAACTGGAAGTTAGTTTCTTAGAAGTAATAGAGTATCATGAATGGGTAGCAAATATCATGTCAGTTCCAAAAAAGGATAAAAAGGTAAGAATATGTGTCGATTATAGGGATTTAAACAAAGTAAGCCCAAAAGATGATTTCTCGTTACCACATATAGATGTGTTAGTAGATAACGCAGTAGGACAACACATATTTTCTATTATGGATGGATTTTTAGGATATAATCAAATTAAATTATTTTGGAATGACAAAGAAAAGACATGTTTTATTACCCTATAGGGAACCTTTTGCTACAAGGTCATGCAACTTGGACTAAAGAATGTAGAAGCTACTTATCAAAGAGTAATGGTAACTTTATTCCAAGATCTAATGCATAAAGAAATGGAGATGTATGTAGATGATATGATAGTTAAATCTCATCCTAAAGAAGACCATGTAGGAGTGCTAGAAAAAGTATTCAAAAGATTGAGAAATTATAAACTTAGGATAAACCCAATAAAGTGCATTTTTGGAATAACTTCTAGAAAATTATTAGGATTTATAGTAAATCAAAAAGGGATAGAAGTAGACCCAAATAAAGCTCGAGCTATAGAAGATACGTTACCTCCCAAAATATAGCTCAGTTTATATCTCAATTGACAAATACATGTGAACTTATTTTTTGGTTGTTATGGAAAAATAATCCAAGCTAGAGGGATGAGAAATGTCAATAAGCATTTGACAAAATCAAAGAATATTTGAGAAAGCCACCTATTTTGCAACCTCTAATCCTTGAGAAACCTCTAATATTATATTTAATGGTATATGAAAAGTCTATAAAAGCAATGTTAGGGTAGAATAATGAAAAAGGAAAAGAATAAGCCATATATTATGTAAGCAAGAAGTTCACAAACTACAAAGAAAATTATTCCGTTTTAGAGAAAACTTGTGAAGCATTAGCATGTACTGCCAAATGCTTGAGACATTATATGCTATACCACACTACTTATCTGATATCTTGAATGTATCCTATTATATACATCTTCAAAAAGCCAATGCTCTTTAAAAGAATTGCTAGGTGGCAAGTGTTACTTTGTGAATACGAGATCATATATATAACCTAAAAAGCTGCTAAAGGAGGAAGTATTGTAGATTTTTTAGCAGTACAAGACATTAAGGAGACACAAGAAATTGATTTGGAATTCCTAGATGAAAGCATGATGACCTTGGAAAAGGTATCAGAAAATTCAAAGAATTGGATCATGAAATTCAACAATGCTTCCAATGTATTAGGACATGGAATTAAGGTAATATTAATAGCTCCAGATGGGAAATATTTATCAATAACTACAAAATAATGTACTAATAATATATAGCTAAATATAAAGCCTGTGTGATAAGACTACAAATTACATAAGAGATGAAGGTCAAATGAGTAGAAGTTTATGGGATTCCACTTTGGTCCTAAATGAATTAAATGGAATATGGAAACTAAAGATGATAAATTGGTGCCATATCAGGAATATGTTCAAAAACTTACAAAAAAATTTTGAATATATTGAATTCAAACATATTTCTAGAATAGAAAATTAGAATGCAGATGCATTGGCAACACTAGCAGCTATGTTTTGATTAAATGATTGTAGAAAAATGCCACCAATTAAAATCAAAATTAAGGGAACCCAAGCTTACTATTCTAATGTTGAGAGCGAGATTGATGGGAAACCATGATATTATGATATCATGCAATACATCAAAGAAAGAACATATCCAAAAGAGGTAAATGAAAATGATAAAAGAATAATTTGTCGTCTAACAGGAAACTTCTTTTTATTAAGAAATATGCTATACAAAAGAAATTATGATACTACCCTAATTAGATGTGTCGATAAAAAAGAGGCCCAAAGATCAATAAAAGAAGTACATGAAGGATTTTGTGGTACTCACTTGAATGGTCATGCATTGGTAAGAAAAATTTTAAGATTAGGATATTATTGGATGAAGATGGAATTAGATTATATAAATTTTATTTGTAAGTGACATAAATGTCAAGTATATGCTAATGAAATTAATTCACCTACTTCCACATTGAAAGTATTATCCTCACCTTAGCCATATTTAGTTTGGGGACTTGATGTCATTGGCCCAATTGAACTGAAGGCATTAAATGGTCATCACTTCAAATTGGTGGCGATTGACTATTTTACCAAATATGTAAAAGCAATTTCATACACTAATGTGACAAAGGAGTAGTGACTAAGTTTATGAAAAATAATATCATTTGTAGATATAGTTTACCAAAAAGAATAATCATGGACAATGCTAAAAATTTCAATAATAAATCAATGGAAGAAATATGTAAGTAGTATAAGAACATCTATCACAATTCTACTCCATACAGGCCTAAGATGAATGGAGTAGTAAATGCAACAAATAAAAATATAAAGAAAATAGTTCAAAAAATGGCCATTACCTACAAAGATTAGCATGAAATGCTACCTTTTACATTTCATGGTTATACAATAACAGTAAGAACTTCTACCAACACCACTCCATATTCTCTAGTATATGGTATAAAGGCAGTATTGCCCATTAAAGTTAAAATTCCATCATTAAGAATTACTTTAGAAGATGAGTTAAATGATAATAAGTGGGTACAAAGGCGATACGATTAATTGAACATGATAGAGGAAAAAAGTTTAACGGCATTATGTCATGGTCAATTATATAAAAAAATGGCTTATAAGGGCTCACGCAAAGTAAATAAGGCCTAGAGAATTTCAAGAAGGAGATTTGGTTTTGAAAAAAATTATTCTAAGACAACAAGATTCAAGAGGAAATGGGCACCCAAATTTGAAAGCCTATACATGGTAAAGAAAACATTTTTAGGGGGAGCATTAATTTTAACAAATATGGATGGAGACAAACTTTTTGAACCTATCAATTCTTATATAGTAAGAAAAATATCATGTTTACATTGGCAATGTAATATAAAGGATAACAAATAAAATATTTTATTTTTTATTAAACATGTCATTTTAAAGAGCCATTATTTAT
>CANXYI012018706.1:0-14563 GCA_948208565.1 Hura crepitans
AGAGCATATGATTTATTACATGTTTATAAAGAGACATACGCATGGTGCTTATTGATTTTGTTAATGGAACAAGTAAAATGAAATGTGAATATATATGATGGATCCAAGTGATTTTTTGTGATATATATATATATATATATATATAAAGGAAATGATAAAGTGATCAAAGAAAAAAATTTCATTGTAGTATTGCCTTTAGTAACCCTAGTAGGAATAAAGTTGGATATATTAGCATGCCAGTCAGGGTATAGTGGTACCACATACATAACCACACTAACTATTTTTGTTATAACCATTCATTTTTTTGATTCTTGATATTTGACTCTAGATAGTTATTCCTATAATGCCCTACACATATGGCCTAGAAGATATAATAAGATAAACTATGTGTGTACATTGCATGAGAATTGGATAAAAAATTTTTGAAATATTTAAAACAAATAAAGTTTTTTGTTAAAATAATTAAAATTGGGATTTTTTTATCAATTGAAGACTTAATTGCATAAAAATAATTTTTTTACAACTATAAGTGAAATTTGGTTATAGGCTTACATAGATCGTTGGATGGGATTTAAGTGATCAATCTTAGACATTGATCCTAAATAGTATAAATAGCCTAAAATTCAATTATAGTTAATTGTAAACAAAGTAATAAATGCTTCTTCTTCTCTACCATTGTTCTTCTAAAGGTTATAATAATCCATTTTCTTCAAATTTGCAAAGGTAATACATTTAAACTCATTAAATCATTATGCATTAGTTTAATTGCTACTTCTAAGTGTGTGTATGTGTGTTTTGTGTGGTTTTTCTACTTTAGTTATGGGAAAAAAAGAGGGAAAAGTGGAAGCAACAAGGAGAAAGGCTAAAAGGAAGGAAATTCTTAAAGAGTAAAGCAATCAAACAAATTCGTGCTTCTTAATTCTGTATGTGTATAAGCAAATTTGAGTTTATTCCATGATTTTCTACATAATTGTTAGAATTTAGGTTTCTACTTTATTTTCCCTATGATTGTTGAAATTGTATGAAGTTTGTGTATAATTAATTAAGCAAATTGTGAATAAATTTGTTAAAATACTTATGTTTTGAGTTAGAATTGAATTAGAAGTGATTCAGTGTGATTTAATGTGAATTTAGGGAGGTTTGCTATTATTTTTTTTTGCAAAAAATTACATAATTTTTTGAAGATAAATGGGCATCATGATTGTGACCATTTGTAGGTCACCCTCATGATCTCTATAGACTGAAAATATAGCTTCTAAAAAAATAAGGGGATGGGTCATAGTTGTGACCCACAAAGGGGTCATGCCTATAATCCCCTCTTTTCAGCATAAGGTATTTTATTTTTCTTTTACAAAATTCAATGTTTTTTCTAAACCATTTCCCATCAGATTTCTGTAATAACTTTGCACTATATTTGAGACACATAATGTATGAAAATTTGTCATATTTTAGGCATTATTTTTGTGTTTAAACTTGAATGCATGTGAAGATGAACTATATACTAAATGTGATTTATGAGACCTATTAATCTTATGTAGAAAGGAATTTGGAACATTGTGTTGTTTTTATGCTTGAAATGAACAATGAGCACATTCTAAAAGATAATTAGATTGTGCATGATATTATGTGACATTGCATGAGATAATTATGTTATATGAGTAGTATATGATAATGTGTTAACTACATAATAATGAGATATGTAAAGGCATAACATGTGATTAAGTTATGTCCAATTGAGTAACATGAGATATATTGACAAAATTGAGAATAATGTGACATGATGATATAGCAAGAACAAATTATGCTAATACGTGATGATTAATTTTGTAAAGAAGAATAAAACTAATTACACGAGAAGCTAGAAATAAATGAACTATGCCCATGTATGGCTAGGCTTTTAATAGCATTGGGATAGATTGGCATGCGGATAGAGTCTTGTCAAGCAATATTGAATCTTATATATGATTTAGTAGGTATAGCCATGTAAAGTTAGCAACCACTATGCTATATGTGGCTCTTCGAAGCAAATGTGATATTGTATTAATAGTCATATAAGCCAACTTGGCATCATGGATATATTATCAGCTCATACGATGAATATGTCATGATTTAAATTTGTGAATACTTGATATTCTTATGATAGCAATCCTATAAGTATGTTTAGGTAAGATCATGCATAGTTGTGTGTAATGTGTTGTTATGATATGATGTTATTTAGATGTCCTATATATGTATGATAATATAGTGTGAGGTAAACCAAAGTTATTTATACACCACTAAGTGATTTGTTCAGTGCATTGGTTTTCCATATGTAGTATATGGATGAGCAACGACAATAAGGTACTTTATGAAGGATTTTTGAAACTAATTTAGAAGCATGCATACATCAAATTGTTCATTATATTTTGAAAGCTTTATAATTTAATTTTTATTTTCAGATGCTTGTAAACATTTCTAGAATAATATTTAAACTCTTGGTTTATAAAGTTACTTATTTTGGATAAATTAGTTTAAACATTTATCTAACATGAGTTTTCTTCAGATGTTCCCTAAATGCTCCTATAATGATAGGAATGTGTATAAGTGGTGAGTATGTGATGAGAATGTGATATGAGAATAAGATGTGTATAGGTCTAAAAAATTATGTGAATGTGATCATATAGTGTTTGTGGTGCCTAAGACACATAATATGGCACTCTTCTATCTAGTGGCTTTGGTCAATAGGAGGAGGGGTGTCACATTTTATGGTATCAAAACTAGGTCTAGGCAGTTCTGGAATAGACAGTCAATTTAGGTTGCAATTGACTTAAGGTCATATGTCTATTGCATGTATGTATGTACAAATATTATGTGATTGATTTATGCATATCATTACATTTCATGTGTTAAAGCTGTAGTCACTCATGTAAGTACTTTCTATCAATTTTAGTTGTAAGATGTTAGATGATTCATTTAAGGCAATAAAATATGAGGTGGAGAGTTGAGCCTTTATGAGTAAGGACAATTTAGAGGTACCAGTTGCCTTTAATTCGATATTAGTGGGAGCATAGGTACAAAATCAAGAGGTAATGCTTCTTACTCTAATAGAGCTCCTGACATAGGCTACAAAAGTAGTATAGTAGCTATTACCTCTACCACCACATCCATAGCTAGCCCTTTACAAGAGATCTATAGTAGAGAGACTTTAGAAGTTTAGTATGAAGGAGTTTGATGGCCTCTAGACAGACGATTTAGCTATTATAGAGTATTGGCTAGATTACACCATGAGGGTGCTGGAGTAAATAGAGTGCATAGTAAAAGAGAGTGTATTTTGTGCTAAGCCTCTTCTGGAAAAGGATGCTTACAATTAGTAGGTAAACTTCACTAAGGAAAAAGCAACTAATGCTTACATGGGAGTTCTTCTTAGAGGAGTTCAAGAAGCTCTACATCAGTGGGACCTTTAAAAAAGCTAGATGTATGGAGTTTTTATAATTGAGGCAAAAGTAAATATGCATATCTAAATATGAGCAGGACTCCTAAAGTTTATGAAGGATATGTATGTGACTAAGGCTACTAAGTGCATGAAATTTTACGTAGGCCTCAATTATGAGATCAGGGTATATATGACTAGTCTTAGGATTAAGGAATCCTCTAAGTTGATATCTATAGACCTTGAGATTGAGGAGATCAATGAGATATGCTAGAAATAGAGGAATATGGACCAAAATAAGTGGTCTCAAGGATAGATGAGTGCTCCTTTTGCTGCTAGTAAGAAAAAAAAGGGATTGACCATTTAGAGTCATATGTAGGGCCAGAGCCAGTGGACTATTCCAAGAGCTTCCTCTAGGTACAAGCCACTTATGAGAGCGTGGGATTACATCTATAGCTAGGACCTTAAGATCAGTTGCTAAAGGCTCATTAGTGTAGCCTTGTGATTATTATGGTAGATGCTATGGTTGAGTGTGTTGGCATAAGATTGGTAGGTGCTTTAAGTGTGGAGCAATAGATCATAGACTTAGGGATTGCCCTAAGAGGATTAAAGAGGAAGAGCAATGATCTTAGGGTACCAAGGACATCACTATAGTTTAGAGAAAGCTTAAAAGATAGGAGACCACTCAAGTAACACAATGAGCCACTTTTGAGACTATACAAAGGTCAGAGGCTTGAGCTTCTACTCATCGGTATGCCATACAAGCACATGAAGAGAATGATACACTTGATATAATCATCAATGCTTTTCTCTTTTTGATTTCTCTCTACATGCATTAATTAATCCTAATTCCACTTATTCATATGTTTGCACTAATTTGACACATAAGTGGAATGAAACTCAAATAACCAATCCTTTGGGCAATAGTGTGGTAGTGAATAGGGTGTTTAAGAGTTATCCTTTGAGATATCATAAGTATGACTTTATGGCCTATTTAATTGAACTATCATTTAATGAGTTTGATGTGAATTTATGGATGGGTTAATTGTATAAACATCAAGGGGTGGTTGATTATAGGCTTAAGAGAATTACTTTTAAAGCCTCTGATGGTGATGAGGATGTGATTAGTATGGGAAATAAATCATATTTCCTTTCTAATGTGATATTGGCTATAGTAGCTAAGAAGCTAATGAGGAAAGTGTGTCAAGCCTATTTGGATCATGTAAGAGATATTAGTAAAGTGGAACCTAGAATAAAAGATACTAATTTTTTGTGTTCCAGGATATATTTCCTAAGGACTTACCTAGAATACCACCGAAGAGAGAGGTACAATTTGGCATTAAAGGTTTGCCTATAGCTATACCTATGTCTATAGCACCATTTAGAATTGCACCTATAAAACTTAAGGAGTTAAAGGTTCAGTTGCAAAAGCTCTTAGATAAGGGTTTCATATACCCTAGTGTGTTTCTTTAGGGAGTACTAATTTTGTTTATAAAGAAAAAAGATGGGAGTATGAGATTGTGTATAGATTGTAGGCAACTAAACAAGTTGATTGTGAACAATAAGTATCCCCTCCCTAGGATAGATGATTTGTTTGATCAATTAAAAGGAGCTAGGGTGTTTTTTAAAATTGATATGAGGTCTAGGTATTATTAGCTCAAGGTGAAAGATACAGATGTACATAAAATAGCTTTTAAGATCAGATATGGGCATCATGAGTTTTTAGTAATGCCTTTTAGATTAAAAAATGCACCTATTGCATTAATAAACCTTATGAATTAGGTCTTTCATTTATATCTAGACCAGTTTGTTATGGTCTTTATTAATGACATTTTGGTGTATTCTATGAGTAAGAAAGATCATGATGAGCATTTGAGGTTAGTATTGCAAAAGCTAAGGGAGAAATAGTTGTATGCTAAGTTCAAAAAGTATGATTTTTGGCTCCATGATGTAGCTTTTCTTACCCATGTAATATCATTTAATGAGGTGAGAGTAGACCTTAAAAAAATTAAGGTTGTGATGAGTTGAAAGCCACCTAAGAATGCTACTGAGGTTTATAGTTTCTTAGGTTTGGTTGGGTATTATAGGCACTTTATGAAGGGCTTTTCCCTTATATTGTCTCTTTTGACCAAGTTGCTATAAAAGAATGTTAAATTTGAGTGGAGTGATAGATGTTAGGCTAGCTTTAAAAAGTTGAAAGAGATGTTGACACAAGTTGCCATTCTCACTCAACCAGAGTTTGGGAAGCATTATGTGATTTACAGTGATACATCTCATAATGGTCTTATACATGTGTTGATGCAAGAGGTAAGGTAGTGGCTTATGCTTCAAGATAGCTTAAGCCATATGACAAAAATTATCCTACCTATGATCTTGAGTTAGCAGCAATTATATTTGCTTTAAAAATCTAGAGACACCACCTTTATGGTAAAAAGTGTTTCATCAACATAGATCACAAGAGCCTTAAGTATTTGCCCACTCAAAAAAAGCTAAACTTGAGCCAGAGGTGATGGATGGAATTGCTTAATGATTATGCTTGTGGAATTGACTACCATCTTCGTAAGGCTAATGTTGTAGAAGATGCCTTGAGCTAGAAATCTTTAACATGTATGACTTTAATAAGATTTAATATTTTGTTTAGTTATGTGTGTTTTTTAAGGCTTGATAATTCTATGTACCATTGTGTTTCATTATGTTTAACTTTAAGGGCATTGAATGTCCACTTTAGAATTGCTCATGATGGAGCACTTATAACTAAGATGAGAGTGAAGTTGAATTTTTTTAGACAAGTGAAAGAAGCTTAAGAGAAAGATGAGAAGTTATAAAATGTGATAAGGCTAATCTAAGAGAGGAGGCCGACTAAGTATGAGTTGAGAGATGGCCAGCTATTATATCATAATAGGTTATGTGTACCTAATGATGATAAGTTAAAGAGGGTGATCCTTAATAAAGCTTATAGCATTTTGTATGCTATGAATCCTAGAAGTACAAAGATGTGCCAAAACCTAAAAGCCCACTTTTAGTGATCAGGGTTAAAGAGAGACATAGTTGAGTAAGTGACTAAGTGTTTAACATGTCAACAAGTTAAAGTCAAACACCAAGTTCCTTTAGGTTTGTTTTAACTTTTAGTGATACCTAAATAGAAGTAGGATAAGATCACCATGCACTTGTGAATTGTAATGCCCATGTTTTGAGGCTCTATGAATAGTGCCACTAGATTCGGGAAGTGTGTCTAAGGTGTCAAGTCACTTGCACATAAATCGAGGTAGCATCACTAGTCATGAAACTTTGAAGGGCTTTAAATTGATGAAAAAGGCAAAATTTAAAAATTTAGCAGAACCAATAATTCAATTTTAGATTGTAAGCTACCCATTTGTGTAATAACAATTTTTTAGGCTGGGAATGACCTAGGATGTGCCCGAACAGACCCAAAAATATCAAATCCTAAGGCATAAAAATTCCACTGAGTCCATTAGTGACAGAATTTTTGAATTCTGACATCGTTTGCAAATTCTCATAATTTTTTAGGTTGGCACGTAAATTAAAGCAATCTAAAAATTATCATATCAATAGAATTTGGTCATAAAAATTTAAGAGCATGTAGAGGGGATTAAAATATGAATGTTAAAACAAACGGTATAATTTTTGGGGGTCTATATGAATTTTGGTGAATTTTTAAAGTACTGCTAAAAATTGAGCCATTTGGAGATGGTTCAGGTGGTCGCTGGACCCACTTGCACCAAGCCAGTTGGCTTAAGGAAGTGGCAAAGTGGATTGACAAGTGGACAATTCCACTTAAATAAGGAAAAATTTCTCCTTTGGCTATTGGAACCGATGCCACTCTCCCCTTTAATGGCCATTTTTATCTCCTTCCTTCAGCCATTTCTGTAATCTCTTAATTCCTAAGTTCAAATTGGTGTGTTAGGGACTTGAGGGAAGAAAAATCAAGGCAAAAAGAGCTCTCAAGAATTAAATAAAAATCATCAAAGTTTGCTAGTTAGAAGCAGCCCAACAAGTGAACAAGGTGAGTTTTCACGGCTTTTTCTTGGGTTTCCTTAGTTTCTTTAGGCTGTTAATGGCTCTTTGTGATGCCTAAGGACTAAAGGTGAGTGTGTGAATTATGTTTGAGCTGAACTGAGGAAGAAGTGGCTTGAAAGAGTGAAGGAAAACTTTCATGGAAAGGCTGGAGTTGCATAGATCTTGAAGGCTAACTCTCTAATATCTCTTTAAACCTTGGGAGTGGAGTTTAGCTCTTGTCATTAAGAGGTAAGTGAATTCTAGCATTTATCTTATGTCTCTAAGGTTTTAAGGTCTAGTTTTTGGCTTTAAGTATGATAAAATGTGATGGATTTGAGTAATGTATAGTTGGACCAACATGTTTAGCTTAGTTGAATGTTGACAAGATGTTAAGGATGGTGGTTTCATGGAAAGAAATGGTGTTGGTGTTAAATTCTTAGTTGACTAAGAGGTGTGAAGGGATTTTGATGTGTGTTTATGATGCTTGATGTATTAGTAATAATTTTAGTGTTGAAATGTAATGGAATCACTTAAAAATAGATTGAAAAATGTATGATTAGCATCAGTTGTACGTATGGCTGAGAGCTTAATCATATGTTTGTGAATGTATATGGCTTGATTAAGTAGTTAGAAGTAGTGTTAAAAGCTTAGAATACATGGGAATATGTGGGTATGTGTATAATTGGTTAGTGGGAATATGAGTGAGTGATGTATACTAAAGATCAAGTATGAATGGCATCTATATTAGGCCTAATGGGTATGGGAATATTAGAGTGGCATGTAATAGGGATGTTTAAAGCAAGAAGGTATAATAATCTAGCTATGGCCGAGAGCATTAGCAATGAAAATTCTATGTATATTTGGTAAATGGTATGAATTAAAAAGGTGTCCTAAAAAACTTGGGATAATAGGCATGAAATGGTATAAATACCTTGGCATAAATAATCTAATTGTATGTAATGTGCATGGTATGAAATGAATGGTTGATATGTGTTTTGAAAAGGCAAGTAAAGTGCTAAGAAATGAACTTGAACTTGATAAAAAGATGACTTGAAATTGGTTTGTAAAGTGCCTTTAAGGGCTATAACTTGGAATCAACAATGTGCTTATAATACGTGCCTTTGAGGGCTATTGCTTGTGATTCAATATGATGGCAATAATGCCTATGTTTGGGCCTTCAAAATGGCTTAGTTATTGTATGGCTTAAAGCCTATAAACCTCATGTAAATAGTGGTGAAAACTACATTGAAAAAAGGGTAAAAAATGAACCTAAAAAAGGCTATTGAAACTTGACATAATGACATATAACTATCCAATTTGACCATTACTTGAATCAAAAATACCGCTAGATAGTAAATGGTAAATATTTGAGAAATCATTATGGAATAGATTCAAGTATAATATACCTTAATTTTTAGCAATTCCAATACTTTTGAGAATTTACCCAGTACAGTTTAATTATGGCCATACCAGATCGAGCTAAAATTTAATTGTACAATAAAATTCTTAACTGACTATTTGTCATACTTAATTATTATAAGAAGTTAATTTGTGAAGGAATGAACATAAATTGAGTTACATGGCCATTAGTTAGACACCTACTAGATGGGTTGACCGATCAACATAGGGATTTTAGCCATTACTACACTATCTAATTTTCAGGTAGGGCTAGTATAGCGACCTAGATCCACAGTAGGGCCACTATACTAGTCTATTGGATAGACAATTATCTACCTTTGCCACCTAATACTAGTTCTTTAATTTTTTCGATGCAATGATGTAGGTCCTAGAGTGCCACTACACTAGTCTGTTGGATAGACCAGTCTGCTAGGCAGACCCAGTTATGCCATCATTGATCCTTATTTAGGCCGGTACAGTGGCCATGGTCTCAGAAGGCCACTATACTAGTCTATTAGACAAACTAATTTGTTGGACAGACTCTATCATGTTAACTACACCTTGGGTGCTATGACTCAATCAGGCTGATGTAGTAGTCAAGGTCTAGAATGTGTATCACTACACTATTTTTATTCCTTCTAGGTCTAATGTATGTCAGTGTCATCTTTCTTGTTGGGCCAAATAAACTAAAAAATTAAACAACATGTGAATGAAACTAAAGGTAATAAGCATTAAAATGCACAATTGGGCATAATTATCTAAATAATATTGTGGAAGTACCTAGGGGTATTTTGGTAATTTTATATGTGTAGCACTCATAGGCTTGATTAATAAAGATTATACATTCTATCTTTAATAATATTTTAAAACTATGATTGCATGGGTTAAAATGATTAAATAAAGGATTTATGATATAAACTGGTATCGGGGCACTTTGGTAATTTTGCACATGACTACCTGATTTAGACTTAATAACCTTAGTAAAATAATATTATGATTGTAAGTGCATATTTAAGTGATATTACATGATTTAAATAATTGAGTTCACCACTAAGTATATTTTATACTCAGCGTACCTATTTTGGTGCATATGTACCCAAATAGAAAAGTAGCCTCGTGAGGCATATAGCAAAGTTCAAAGGTTATTCATCAGATGGTTGATAATGTAAATAATGTATAGTTTTGCACTCTATGTACTTAGGTGGGAAATGGGTGTTATGTATATACAAGACCCGTAATGTAACTACATAATTACAAACTATGTTGTAATAAGCAAGTTGTCTATCCTTTTGGGAATGTATGGCTATTATTAATGATGTGTTAACTTGAGGCTCTACTTTGTCATTTTTTTTTCTTGATTGTGGCCTAAGGCTTGTGTTGAGATTTGATAGAATGATGATGTTAGGTTGATACATAGGGGACCAAAAGGGTCTAAGAGATGTGAAAAAGTGTTCTAGAAGTGTTTTTATAAGTTCTAATTTTTTGATAGGGACCTAAACAGCTGTTATGTTGCCAAATTTTTGGAAAAAGCTAACTAACCTATAATTGACCCATATTGGCCTAAATAATATGGTATGACCCTAAGTTTTATATAAGAATAGACAAGAACAAATTTAGAGTCTGATAGAGCTAAATATTATAGAATAAGTAAGAGTTAACGGAATAAACATCGGAGAAATCATAACATGGGTGACCTAGTGGGAAGTACACCACTTATTGGGTTTCTTTGGGAATCCAATAAGGGGTGTCACATTTTGTGGTTATAGAGCCTAGGTTTAATGTTCTTAGGTAGAATACATGAGTGCAATGTCTAAGTTTTAATTCTTCTAAACTATTTTGCTATATGAGGCTAATAAGTTATTCCTTTTGCAGTAAGCATATGGCTAATTAAGTACTCGAAGGAATGGCTAAAGAAGTGGCTAGTTTTACACCTACTACTATACAGGGTGTAGGCAATACATCAGTACCTTAACCGAGTGATGCTATATAGCAGCCATAGCCATAAGTCCCTGGACAACAATAAGTAGAAGCATCTCCTACTTTGTTATAGTAGATAGTGAATTTGCTTAGATATACTATTATTGCTACTCCATTCTACCTCCTCTAGCTTCAGTACCACCTTTACCACCTGCTCCTCCATAAAAAAAACTCCTTTAAAAAGGCTAAGGAAAATAGGAGCTATTGACTTCCTAGAGAGGAAGAAGGATGATGCTGCCAGGGCTGAGTACTGGCTAGATAAGACATTTAGAGTTTTGAAGCAGTTAAATTGTATAAAAGCAAAAAATTTTCAATGTGCCACTTATCTTCTTTAGGAAAAAGCGTACAATTGGTGGAATACTATCAAGAGGAGAAAAGCACTTACAGACCTAACTTGGGAGTTTTTCCTTACAAAGTTTAGGAAGAAATATATACTTAACTCCTACAAAGATAGGAGAAAATAACAATTCCTTAACTTAAAGCAGGGAAAAAGGACTGTATCAGAGTATGAAAAAGATTTTACTAGATTATTGAAGTATGCTGAAGAGTTCATCCCTAATATGGAAGAGAAATGTAAAAGATTCTTAACAAGGCTAAATGTAGAGCTGAGAATGCAAATAGCAAACCCTAGAGAGAAAGATTTTGCAGTGCTAGTGTTTGCTACATATGACATGGAAGAAATGATGTAAGAGAAGAGGGATTTCTTCCAAAGGAAAAGGTAGTTCACTGTGGGATAGTCCAGTGTAGTGTCAGGGGATGGTAAGAAAAGAATAGAGGGTCAATCACAAACACAGTGTTAGCCTAGACCCTAGTACTAGTCAAGTTATTAGGGGTAGAGATAGGCATAGTCCTAGAGATCTAGACAAGCTTGTATAAGTAGACCTCAATTACTTCTTTAAGCTAATAGTGCTCTTGGTATAGGGAGGAATAGAAGTGGACCTCTGACTTGTAATACTTGTTAGAGGAAACATTAAAGGCAGTGTAGACTTGCTAGAAGAGGAGAGTGTTTCCACTATTGTGCTAGAGACCATTAAAGAAGAGAGTGTCCTCAGAGACAGTAAGAGGGTGCTCAAACACAGGCATATAATGTTACACCTTAGAATAAGGGTCAGAGGAAGAATAGAGGAGAGTAGCCTAGTACTAGCTAGAGTACTAGATTTAAGGCTTGTGCTCTAGCTAGACAATATGCTGTGAGAGCCAGAGAAGAGGCTACAACACTGATGTCATAACTAGTACTTTTCATTTATTTGATATTCCAATTTTGGCATTAATAGACCCTAGTTTTACACACTCATGTGTATGTACTGCATAAGCATTTAATAGGGGATCAAAGCCTAAACATGTTGATGTAGATATCAGAGTCAGTAATCTTATAGGGCAGAGTGTGACTATGAATAGGGTGTATAGGCAATGTCCTCTAGTGATTCAAGGGTTTAGATTTTCTGCTGATTTGATTGATTTGCCTTTTAATAAATTTGATGTAATACTATGAATGGATTGGTTGACTGAGCATCAATCCATAATTAATTATGGATATAAGAAATTGACCCTTAAAACTATAGAGGGATAGACTATGATAGTGGATGGTGATAGCAGCCTTCTAAATAATCTTATCTCCACTGTTAAAGCACAAAAACTTCTTCAGAAAAGGTGTGAGGCATATTTGGCCGATGTTGTTGACATGAATATTCCTAACTCTAATCTTAAATGTATCCCAACTGTTTATGAATTTCCTAATATATTTCTTAATGAGTTGCTAGGCTTGCCATGTCAGAGAGAACTTGATTTTGAAATTGAGGTATATCCTAGCACAACTCTAATATCGATTGCTCCTTATCGAATAGCACCTATTGAACTAAAAGAACTGAAAGTACAACTACAAGATCTATTAGATAAGGATTTTATCAAACCCAGTGTGTCCCTTTGGGGAGCACCTATACTATTTGTAAAGAAGAAAGATGGGTCGCTCAAATTGGCTATTGATTACAAGTAACTAAATAGGATGACTATGAAAATTAAGTATCTGCTGCCCATAATAGATTATCTTTTTTATCAATTGAGAGGTGCAAGTGCGTTTTCAAAGATTGATGTAAGATCCGGATATCATCAGCTAAGAATTAAGGAAGCTGACATTCCTAAAACTGCTTTCAGAACCTAGTATGGGTGCTATGAATTCTTGGTGATGCCATTTGGGCTTACTAATGCACTAGCAACTTTTATGGATCTCATGAATAGGGTTTTTTAACCTTATCTAGATCGATTTGTAGTGGTGTTCATAAATGATATTTTAGTGTATTCTAGTAACAAGGAAGAGCATGAGCAATACCTTAAGGTTGTGTTACAGACCCTGAGAAATAAATAGTTATATGCCAAGCTTAGTAAATGTGAGTTTTGGTTAAGTGAAGTTACCTTTTAGGGACACATAATTTCAACAAAGGGGATAAGAGTTGACCCTAGTAAAGTAAAGGCAGTGTTGGAATGGGAACCACCTAGGAATATAATAGAAATAAGAAGTTTTCTAGGGTTAGCTGGGTATTACAGTAGATTTCTAAAAGGGTTCTCTATCATTGCCACTCTTTTAACTAGATTGATTAGGAAGAATGCAAGATTTGAGTTGGATGATAAGTGTCAAGCTAGTTTTGAGAAATTAAAGAAGATGTTGATAGAAGCTTCTATCCTGATTCAACTTGAACAGGGTAAGGATTTCATTGCGTATAGTGATGCTTCCTTAAATGGCTTGGGATGTGTGTTGATGTAGAATAGAAAGGTAGTAGCTTATGCTTCAAGGCAGTTGAAGCCATATAAGAAGAACTATCCTACTCGTGGCTTGGAGCTTGCCGCTTTTATTTTTGCTTTAAAAATATGAAGGCACTATCGTATGGAAAGAAATGTTATATATATATAGATCATAAGAGTCTGAAATACCTCTTTACCTTGAAAGAACTGAACTTGAGACATAAAACGTGGTTGGAATTGATAAAGGACTATGATTGTCTGATTGATTACCACCTAAGGAAAGCAAATATGGTGGTAGATGCTTTGAGTAGGAAGTTTATGGTGACTTTGAAAGCCGTGAATGCCAAGTTATAGTATACTTTAAAACATGTTGTATTGGCTGAGTTACAGGTGAAGCTAGATTTTAGACAACAAATTAAGGAAACTCATATGAAAGATGAACAACTAGTTTAAATGGTAAGTAAAGCTAAAAAGGGGAAGGCTATGATGTTTGAGTTAACAAAAAATGGATGTCTATATTATCAAAAAATGTTATGTGTACATATTACAGATGACCTAAGGTTATAGATACTAAAAGAGGCACCTGAAGCTCCTTATTCTATGCATCTAGGGAGCACAAAGATGTATTTAGACTTGAAGTCGCATTATTGGTGGCCTGGTATGAAAAAAGATGTGGCCGAATATGTTGCAAGGTGTCTAACATGTCAACAAGTGAAAGCTAAACATCATATTCTTTCTAGATTGCTACATCCCAAAGCAATACCATAATGGAAATGGGAAAGGGTAATTATGGATTTTGTGATGGGTTTACCTATGACTAGAGGTAAATGTGATGTTGTATGGGTGAATATTGACAAATTGATAAAGACAACTGACTTTATTCCGATCAGGATAGATTATTCATTAGAGAAGCTAGCTAGACTATATGTGGATGAAATAGTCAGGTTATATGGTGTGCCAGTGACTATTATTTCTAATAGAGATCCTCGTTTCACTTTTAGATTTTAGAAGAAGCTGTAAGAGGCA
>CANXYI012018848.1:0-10151 GCA_948208565.1 Hura crepitans
AAGGAATTATCAAGTAGTTCATATGGACTCCCTATCAAAGGGGCTATAGTCCGCACGGACCTATAAGTGATAAATTGTATTATTGTTATTTAAGCTTTGCCTTATTTATACAATTAATTATTTTTTATTTATAAGCTTTAAATGTGTTCATACTTTATCCATTATATGTTAACATTCATATGCTCTTGATTTAACATCGTTTGAATTTGTTGCCTTTTAAGTCATGAATGGATTTGCTTACTGGACTGAGAGTTAGGACAGACCTGACCTTTCCTTAGAGATAATTTATGCAAACTAAAGCTAGACCTTTATAAGGTCTACACGGACCAACCGACATAAAAGTATGACCATTTTGGTGCTTTATTCGAATTCTTTTGGTTATGTACCTATTATGTATTTTAGCTCATTTTGGGTTTGTAATAGATAGTTAATAACTTATTTTACATGTTAAACCCTAACTTCACATTAAAATAGTTTTTTACATAATTAATTGGTGTTTTCTAATAAAAATGGATTTGAGTTTTCCCTAATTAAAATTCACATGAAAAATGTACTTCAATAAAGGTCAATCTTCTAGAGATGGGAGTTGGGCAATTACTACCAATTCCTATGGAATTACGACTAATTGTCAGGTCAAATAAATAACTAATGAATGAACCATTTTCTAGATGTACAAATATGTTTAATATATTTTTTAAATATCACAATTTACTTCCTTTGTATGAAAAGGTGATATGATTAAATTAAATATAATGCATGCTTGATTGATAAGTGACTGATAAACATTACAATATACATGAATAGCATATTATAAGGGCATAAATAAGATCTGAAATTTTGAATCTTTCTGGTATAGAAGATTAGAGGTCCTAGTGTAGAGGCCAAGTGACGACTCTATAAAACACTCTCATCCCTAGTAAAAATATCCTAATCTCTACAATAGACCAATAAGAAAGTGAATGTGATTAAGGATAATCTAGAAATTGCTTTTAATAGGCATAAGTCTTATGCAAACCCTAAAAGAAAGGACATTAAGTATGGGGTTGGGAATAAGTTATTCTTGTAAGTATTAACTTGGAAAAAAATCTTCAAATTGGTAGAAAAAGGAAGCCTAGTTCTCCTAAGTTAGATAAGATCCATAATGTGTTTTACGTATTAATGTTGAGAAAATAATGGTTGGATCTATCTCATGTCATTTCATTTAAGTCTATAGAGTTGCAGCCATATGTGACTTATAAGGAAGAACCTAATAAGATCTTACCTAGTGAGACAAAAGAATTTAAGAACAAGTAGATTCAGTTGGTGAAGGAATTATAAAGGAATCACAATACTGAAGAAGCCTCTTAGGAATAAGAAGACACCATTAGACATCAATACCCTCACTTGTTTAATCTAGGTAATTATGAAGATGAAATCATATAATAGAAAAAGGATATAATGCCCCACAAGTATAGTCTGGAATAAAATAATAAAATAATCAATTTGTGTTTATATGTGTGCACAAAAAATATTAAAAAATTATGGGATTTTAAAATAAATAAATGTTTTTATAAAAATAATTAAAATTTGGATTTTTATGCTTTGAGATTATGATTCATAAAAATGATTTTTATAAGGACTATAAGTGATATTTGGTTATAAACCTATATGGACTATTGGATTAGGATTAAGTGATTTCATCTAAGCCATTGATCTTATGAGAAATAAATAACCTAATTTTTAGTCTCAGTTAACTAAAAAGCAACAATACATCATTTCTTCTTTTTGCTTTTAGCTTCAATATTGTAGAAAAAATCTTTTCCGTATCTTTTGTAAGAAATCTAATCAAAACTGCCATTAAATTTGTGTATTCAACTTTTTTTTGCATCTAAGTGTGTTTTTGTATGCATATGCTACTTTATGTGCTTGTGTTTCTATGGTTAAAGAAGAAGGAGAGGAAGAAGCAAGGAAGGGAAAGGTTAATGGAATGCAATTATTTAATGTTTTATGAACTTGGTTAAATGGAAAAAAATTAAAAGGGAGATGGAAGATAGGATTTGACCAAAGAGGTAAGAAAAATGGTGAGGTTTTTTTTATGTTTCTTATTATGAGTTTTTAAAAATAAACTTATTTATATTTATAGATTCAAAGGTGAGGGTTTAATAAAAATTACCAAATGGATGGCTAGGATTTGTTTCATATAAAAATGTCTTATTAAATTTTATATTTCACACATTTATTGATTTTTGATATTTCTTTTATTTGGAGGGCTTGGATTATATGTGTCACTATTTAATCTAATGGCTAGAAGAAATCCTTAAAAAATTCTATTCATAATGATCTTTTATTTCTATTTATTTGTCATTTTCTTACTTTAATTCTATGTAATTATTATTAGTAGTTCTAACTCTAAATAAATTATAATTCCATGATTTTCATATGCCTTTCATTATTTTAGTATCAACATGCTAAAGTTTC
The DNA here is from genome assembly GCA_948208565.1 of Hura crepitans. Lineage (NCBI taxonomy): Eukaryota > Viridiplantae > Streptophyta > Magnoliopsida > Malpighiales > Euphorbiaceae > Hura > Hura crepitans. The sequence goes on from CANXYI012018848.1 coordinate 2,458, forward strand.
AAGTCAATTTGAGCAAAGTTGCTGAATTTGTAATTTAGCCCTGATCAAATTACTATTCATATAAATCTATGCCTAAAATTTAATTTTGATCTTTTAACCCACTAAATGAACTCAATTTTATACCTAATTTTACCCAAAATTATTTTGTGGATAATACTTTCACTTGGTTGGGTTAGTACTGCTTGAGTTCTTGAGAAGTACTATTTAAGGCCCGAAATTCTTGAGGTGTTACAATTTTTCATCTCTAAAAAGAATTTTATCATTAAAATCATACCTAAGCTAAACAATTGTAGATATTATTGCTTCATCATGTCTTCATTCTCCCATATAGCCTCTTCCTTATTATGTTGTCTCTATAAAACTTTAACTAGTAGTACTATCTTATTTTGTAACTCCTTTCCCTCTCGAGCTAAAATCCTCACTAGTTTTTCCTCATAAGTTAAATCTAATTAAACTTCTATGTCTTTGATGTTTACTATATGTGTTGGATCCAATTATACTTCCTTAGCATAGATACATGGAATATATTATGTATTTACTATAAATCTAAAGGCAAAGCTAGCCTATGAGCGACTAGTCCCACACGCTCGATTACCTCGTATAGGCTAATAAACCTAAGGCTTACCCTCCTTTTTTTGCTAAAGCAAAAGATTTTCTTCCATTGAGGCACCCTAAGAAAAACATTATCACCAACTTGATATTTAATATCTATTCTCTTCAATTCAGCATAGGACTTCTATTCATTAATGGTGACTTTCAACCTATCCTTTATGATCTTCACTTTTTCTTTAGTATGTTTTATTAAATCAAGTCCCATTAGCTTATTCTCACTTATCTCACACCAATATAAAGGTGTCCTACACTTCTTGCCATATAGAGCTTCATACAGTGTCATACCCAAACTGGCTTGATGACTATTATTGTAAGCGAATTCAGCAAGAGGCAAGTATTCATCCTAACCTCCTTTAAACTTAATGGGATAACTTCTTAACTTATCTTCCAACACCTACCATTACAAGTATCATATATAAAGACTATATACCTTGATATTCTTTTGTATTATAGGCTTTAAATATCACATGTATAACTCATTTTGATATTAGAATTAGAGTTCAATGGTAGCCTAAGTATTAAAACATTAGATTAGGCTACCAATTTAGGGAATTTCGGATGGGAGTTCTTGAGTGAATAGTAACCAACTTTTGGGTAAATGGTTTTTATTAAAGTTTAATGATTTTTAAGGGTGTATTATGGTTCTGATTTATGTTTTATAAGCTCAATTTAATCTTTAGATGAATAAATGATTTTATATGGATTTTTGTTTGTGTATAGGAATTATATGTGTAGAAGAAGAAGAAAGGGGCAAAAGCAAGAAGAAAGGGGAAGAAAAGGAAAAGTGAAGTTCTAAAGAGTGTTTTAGCTCAATTGGTATGTGCATCCAAGATTAAGTAAACTAATTTAATGATTTCAAGTGTGCATGTGAAATAAATGCATGAGTATGTAATGTATGAAATGCACATGTAACATAGTTAGTAATGAATGAGTATATAATTATGATAATATGATGATTGAAAACTAAGTGTGGTATGTGCATATGATAGCCTAAACATGTACGATAAGTGATGAATATGCATAAGCTAGACTAGAAGGAAATTGCATGATTGTAAGAAAATAAATGTGCAATCATGATTGAAATGCACTTCATGAATTCATAAGCAGTATATGCCAAAAATGGTGTATGTGTGTGTAAATAGACCAAGAATATAAAGAAAAGAGGATTAATTATGAATGTATCTTATGGAGCCAAGATTGATATGGAAATGATAATGAAAATGTGGATAAGATGTAGATAATGAATAAGATAAATGCTTTATGTTGGATATAATGTATCATGTGATTAGTTTAAGTATGTTAAAGTTATTACATGGGTTGTTAAGCATGAATCAATGTAAGTATGTTAACTATTAAGAACTTGGTTAAAATTAAAGATGGAAATACTTTACTTTCCCTTAAGTCATGTTAATAGAATAGCCTCCGTAATGAGAAAGTGATATATGAAATTTCTTGCTATGATATATATTCATTAGAAAAAAGCATTTATTGATTTTAATGTTATTTAATCATGATAGCTAAATAGAATGCTATGTGCAAGATGAATGTAAACTTAATTTAACATAACTGAAGAATAAAAAATCCCATATGAATATAGATAACCTAGTTTAGATAGGTTGATCGGTTAACTAGGAAGATTAGTAGTTGCTAGGGTACTTTGATGTTTATTTATGGCCTTCGAGCCTAGATTTATGACCTTTATGGTTTAGTAATAACCTTTAGGTCAAGTAATGATCTTTGGGTCCAGTAATGATCTTTATGGTCCAGCTTATGACTAGTGTGGCCTAGTAATGGCTTCCATGGTCCAGTAATGACCTTTGTGGTCTAGTTTATAATCTTCGCGGTCAAGTATATGGCATTTATGGCCTAGATAGTCTTGTTATCTAGTATCAAGATGATTGATTGTAGAGCATGGATAATTAAAAAGGATTATAAAATTAAAAGAAGATGTGAAACTATTTAATTTAATGTTAAGAAATTGATAATCTTGTATAACTTCTTAAAACGTAACTAAGATAATATTGAATGACTTTATATATATATGATGTCTATTATCAATGATTTAAATAATATGTTATAGACTTATAATGAATATGAGAATATTAAGAACTAAATCCTTCAATAATGGACATGAAGTTTTGGCATGTAATTGTAGAAATTATATGAGAGGCTATCGTAATTAAGTATGAAATTGTTATATGAACCTAGCATGGAATACTAATGAATATGATGCCAAAGTGTGATATGTAAGCTGAAACCAACTATATAAGTAAACAAGTGTGAGAATGGTCAAATTGGTCCAAATATGCTATAAATATATCTTGTGTATGTATATGTTATAACCTATAAAGAGATATATAGAAGAATAGGATTCATTATAAATATTAGCTTATGATGCATTACATCACATAACCTATATATGTTAATGTTTGTGAGTATATTAATATGCTTAAGCAATGATGTGCATATGAGAAATTGAATAACTTGGAAAATACTTGAATATGGATATGATAATAATTATTTTATGATGTTATATTGGCCTAATAGCCTATGTAATGAAAATGATGGAATATGATGATTATTTTGTTTTATGATGACATGTAAAAGAAGCATATGCATAAGTGTGTTCATGTGTGTATGTATTCAAAGACCAAAAATAGGTATAGAAAGAAGTATGACAATGCATACTATTAGTTTTATGATACATAATGTAAAATGGCTTAATACATGAAAGTTAATATTTGCATTGCCATATGATATTGAATGAAATTAGGGATTGAAATTCACATAGTAATAAAGTTAGGAGAAACATCTTCTAAAATGTTGAATTGTGTTAGTGAAGGTCATTATGTGATACTAAAGTAAGAAAATAAGTGTGATAAAAATGCATAGTGTGGGCCAAAACTTCAAGAAATGAAGAAGCTACAAAAAAATATGTAGGTAAAGAATATTAACTATATTTTAAGAAGATTAACCATAACCCCCACACATACTAAGATCCGATTATCCAAAGTTAAAAGGATAGTCTTTTCGATATAGGCCATTAACTAAATGATGAATATAACTAATTAAATGAGGTTTAGATAACTAGATAATTTAAATAAAAAAAAGGAGACTTACTATAACCATATTCTATATAATGATATTGCATGTAATGACTAACTATGATACAAGTTGAGTGTGACAATACCAACCTATTACATCAGGCTTGACATATACATTGTTATGATACATGACATATGGAATGGCATGATTAAATGTATGAATCATTAAATTCACCACTAAGCATATACTTAGCATATTGAGTGTTTCGATGCATAAGTAGTAGATAGTTCGTGTGGTCTAGTATAACCAAAGCAATAGCATAGTAGGTAGCTCAACTTAGGTATCATTTTTTTCTTTGAACTTTGTATATTATAAAAGTTAGATGCATTTATGTATAGGAGATAAATTGTATTGTAATAAGGACAGTGGGATGTAATATCACAATCTGATACCCTATGATATATGTATCTTAAGTATGTATGTATGTATGTGTTACTATTAATATTGAGGAGTTGTTGGTGGATCAAAAGGATCATATGAGTTTGTTATAGAAGTGTTCATTTTACAGGTTGAAAATTTTTAGATTTTCGCCCAAACAGCTATTATGCTACCGAATTTTTGATAAAACATCTTTAAGAGGCTTTGATAGTTCTTAATAATTAAAGTGGTCTGGACTATATAGGACCTTGTATAATATATAAACTGAATGTAATAAAGATAAATTACATCGAACTGAGGCTAAAGAACATTAATTAACCAATGTTTCATAATAAGTTAAATAAGCTAATAGTGAGGGAAAATCAAGATGGGTGACTTACTTGGAAGTGACATCTCTTATTTGGTTCGAAAGTGGATCGGGCAAAAGGTGTTACATTTATTTGTATCAGAATAGGTTTAGGCATTTGTAGGCCTAGAGTCTTACATGATTATTTTAGGAATGACTTTAGTTCTATGATGCTATGCTGCTTAAGGCTAATGGTTGTTTTTCTTGTAGTGAGACAAGATGAGCGAGCATACTCCACCTCTTACTGGAAAAGTTGCCAAGAGCCATACTCCACCCACCATTTAAAAGCTTGATTGGTTAAAGGCTCCAGTGCCTAATGATGCTACCCATCCAGCTCCTACCCAAGAATAGCCATAGCTAACTCTTCTACAGCAGATGGTAAACCTGCTCAAATAAGCCACTATTATAGCTATACCACCAGTACCTAAACCTCCTCCATAACCTCAAACTTTGTAGAAAACCTATTTGGAGAGAGTTAAAAAGATAGGAGCTGAAGACTTCTTATGCATCTAAGCATATGATTCTTCGAGAGCTAAGTACCGGCTAGAAAGGACTATTAGAATCCTAGAGCAATTGTAATGCTCCTCAGAAAAGAGTTTAATTTATGGTACCTCACTACTGCAAAAGGAGGCTTTCCATTGGTGGGAGACTACTATAAAATATAAGACTATTGAAGAAAGAACATAAGAATTCTTCCTAAGAGAATTCAAGAAAAGGTATATTTTTAAAGCATATCTTAAGAAAAGAAATCAAGAGTTCTTAGATTTGAAGCAAGGGAAGAAGATAGTAACTGAATATGAGAAAGAGTTTGTAAGACTAAGTAGATATGCTAAGGAGTTTGTTCTGACAGAAGAAGAAAAATGCAAAAGGTTTGACAAGGGCAATGATATAGAGATTCAGACTCAGATAGCCACATCTAAGATTTGAGAGTTTGCTTCCCTTGTCACAGTAGCTTGTGACCTAAAGGAGCTATTAAAGGAAAAGAGGGAGACCTATCAAAAGAAAAGATTCATTGCCCAAGGCAAGCTAGCTCAGCCTTAGAGGTAAGTAAGAGGTAGAGAGGAGAACAAACATCCCAACCACAATAGAGAAAGGGTTAAGGATAGACACTGAGGTCTGAAGAGGGCTCTTAGTTTAGGCCCAAATAGTAGTAGGCTACCAATGCCTCTGTCTCTACAACTAGAAGTGGGCCACTGAGATGTGGCACTTATGGTGGAAGATATCAAGGGGCTTGTTGGAAGACTCAGCCTAGTGCATGTTTTGAAAGCGAGTCTAGGGATCACTTTCAAAGGGACTGTTCGAGGAAGCTAGAGGGTAACACCCAAATGCAAACATCTTCACCTACTCTATCCAAGAGCCAAATAGAGACAAGGAGTAAGAGAGTTAGTGTAATGCCCAATAGTCAAGGTCTTATGAACAGTACCTTTAAAGCCCGAGTGATGTTACCCGCGGTGTGAGTTGTCAATTCGAGTTCGATGACTAACGTATTGGTCATAAAACTTTGACAGGCTTGAAAATAGGGAAAACAAATGAATTAAAAAATTTAGCAAAACCAATAAATCATTTTAGGTCAAGAACTAATGAATGAGAAGATAAAATGAGGTCAGTCCGGGACAGCCCCAGGATATGCTCGAATGGTCTCGAAAATACCATACCCTAAACCTCAAAAATTCCACTGAGTATGATAGAGGAGAAATTATAATTTTCTCAGGTCAATAGGTATTTTTTTGAAATATTTTATTCTAGCGATGAATAGTGCCAAAAAGTCAACAGTTGAATTTTAACTTGAAATTTTACATGGGCCCTAGTTCCACTAATCAAGAATTTTTAAAATTAAAATGGAAATTTTTGGAGACTCAGAGAATATTTTGTGAATTTTTTAAACTAAAAGTGACATAAAATGCATTTAAATTATTTGATGGCCATTTGGCCCAATCTAAGGTAGCCAACCCATTAAACATAAAGGGTTACACATGTGTATACACCACACATGTGCAAAAGTCATCTTCTTTCCCATAAACCATAAGAAGTTGATGCCATTCATGGCTATTCCCCCACCATTTTTATGGTTTTCTCTCTCCTTAATCCCCTAAATTTCATGAAAAATATTAAAAATTAAACCTCCATCCATATTAGATACTAATTCCATCAAGAAATTAGAGAAAGGAGCTTAAAATTGGAAAATTCACCACTTGGGTGAATAGTGACAAAAGTGAGTGTAAGCCTTCCAATTCCTTTTTTTTTTTATATAGGTATCTTAGGCAATTTTAAGAATCACCATGATTTTAGAATTTAAATTGGATCTATAGATATTTTTTGGGAATTTTTCTAAGACAAGAATGTGTATGTTTAGGGGTACCAAGTTCAAGTGAGAAATCAAGGGAACCAAGGTCAAAATGGTGGAGAAAGGGTGGTACACACGGCCTAGGTATGTGAAATAACTCAAACTTACTATGTCTAATATGTATGTCACATTGTATGCATAATGTTGTATGGAAATGCTAAATTTTGGGGCATAGGCATGTATTTAGGAAAAATGGCATTATAACCATGTATTTGGCATTAAAATATTAGGATTGGTTGGTTGAAATGGGGAAGAATTTCATGTGTAAGTGTGTGAGTGTGTTGTGGCCGAATGGTGTGTTATATTATGTCCGGCATGTGTATTCATGTGTTTGATGCATTATGTGTGGAAATGGTGTGTAAATGAGGTGTGGAAATCATAAGTAAAAAGGACTAAAAATGGTGCTTTATATGGCACAAATTTGTGACCTGATTGATGGAAAAATATGACTAGAATTATGGAATGATAATGTACCCTATATTAGGGTTTTGGTATATGTATAATGGTGTAAAGAAAAAATGAAAATGGAAGTTGAATAGCGTAAGCAATAAAAAAGCATAACATATGAAAATGACTAAATGAATAGTATCAGTTACGGAAACTGACAAAATGAATAGTAACTTTGCAATCATGGCAAAGTTAAGGTGACTTGTGCAGTTCTTGTCTAAAAATGTAACTTAAGGGTAAAATATTAATAATTATAGTCTAAATTGGTGAATGGCCCATCAATTCGACACCCATTGGATGGGTTAACCGATCAATTAAGGGATAAAGCAACTGCTAGGTAGTCAGTCCTTCTAGGGCCCAATGCCATGTATTGATTGTGGCGAGTGGAGCTGTTGAGGTTCTGTGATGAGCCCCTGCACTATAGGTTATTGTTGTGGATATTAGGAGTGGTCTACGAATGGG
>CANXYI012018906.1:0-14828 GCA_948208565.1 Hura crepitans
AGCATGAACAACATCTCAAGGTTATGTTATAGGCCTTGAGAGAGAGGCAGTTACATGCCAAGCTTAGTAAGTGTGAGTTGGCTGAATATAGTTTCCTTTTATGCCACACAGTTTTAGCTAAGAGGATTAGAGTTAATTCTAATAAAGTAAAGGCAGTGCTAAAATAGGAATGACGTAGGAATGTAATTGAGGTGAGAAGTTTCACGGATTTAACTAGATATTATGGAAGATTTGTAAAACAATTTTCCATGATTGCCACTCCTTTAACTAGACTGATTAGAAAGAATGTGAGATTTGAGTGGGATGGTAAGTATCAAGCTAGTTTTGAGCAACTAAAGAAGATGCTTATGGAATCTCCTATCCTGATTCAACTTGAATAGGGTAAGGACATTATAATGTACAGTGAAGCTTCACTAAATAGCATAGGATGTGTGAATCTAGGATAAAAAGGTAGTAGTTTATGCTTGTAGACAGTTAAAGCCACATGAGAGGAATTAGCCTACTCATGACTTGGAGCTACCAGCTATTATTTTGCTTCAAGATATGGAGGCACTGTTAGTATAAAGAGAAATTCTACATATATACAGAGCATAAGAGTTTGAAATCTCTTTTTACTCTAAAGGAACTAAATTTAAGATAGAGAATGTGGTTAAATCTAATAAAGGATTATGAATACTTGATCGACTACCACCCTAGGGAAGGCCAATGTGATGGCAGATGCTTTAAGCATAAAATTCATGATGGCTTTAAAAGCTATAAATGTTAGGTTACAATACACTTCAGAAGATGTTATGGTAGCTGAGTTGCAAGTTAAGGCTGACTTTATACAGTAGATTGAAGAAAGTCAAATAAAGGATGAATAGCTAGTTCAGAAGGCAAGCAATGCTAAAGAGGGAAAGGCCACAGAGTTTAAGTGGATAAAGGATGGGTATCTATATTACTAGAATAGGTTGTGTGTACCTAGTATAGATGACCTAAGGTTGCAGATACTCAAAGAGGTATATGAGTCTCCTTATTCTATGTATACTAAGCATGAAGATGTATTTAGACCTAAAATCCCATTATTGTTGGCCTGGAATAAAAAGAGATGTGACAAAATGTGTTGCCAAGTGTTTGATATGCTGGTAAGTGAAAGTTAACCATCAAGTTCCTTCTAGATTACTATATCCCATAGCAATTTCAAAGTGGAAGTGGGAAATGGTGACCACAGATTTTGTGATGGATTTACCTTTGACCAAAAATAAATGTGATGTTGAATGGGTAATTATTGAGAGATTGACAAAGACAGCTTATTTTATCCCGGTTAGGATGGATTATTCCCTAAAAAGGCTGGCTAGACTATATGTGGATGGGATAGTCAGATTACATTTTGTGCCATTGATTATCATTTCTGATAGGGATCCTCATTTTACTTATAATTTTTGTAAGGAACTGTAGGTAGCCATAGGCACTAAACTAGCTTATAGCATAGCTTTACATCTTCGGATTGACGGATAGTCAGAAAGGGTGATATAGATACATTATAATAAGTTACAAGGATATGCTATTAAGCTTAAAGGTAACTAGGATTAGTACTTGTCTTTGATAGAGTTCACCTATAATAATAGTTACCAGGCTAGCTAGGGAAGGACCCCATATGAGGCATTATATGGTAAATGATATAGGACTCTATTATGTTGGAGTGAAGTTAGAGAAAGTAAAATCTCTAGTGTAGATTTAATCAAATAGGTTGAAGAAAAAGTGAAGTAAATCAAAGAAAGGCTGAAAGTTGTGGTGGATATATAAAAATCACATGATGACCTGAAGCGCAGAGATATTAAGTATATAGTTGGGAAAAAATTGTCCCTAATGGTTTCTCTATGGAGAAAGGTGATAAGGTTTTTGAAAGTAGGGAAAATTGAGTGCTAGGTTCATAGGACCCTATGAGATTACAGAAAGGGTTGGACCTTAAACATATGGCTTAGCACTACCACTTGAGTTACAATGAATACATGATGTTGTTCATGTTTCTAGGCTCAGAAGTTATAAATCGAATCAATCACATGTGATTCTAACGGTAGATATTGAGGTACAATTGAATCTAAGTTATAAAGAGGAATCGATATAGATTTGGGCTCTGGAAATGATGTAGTTGAGGAATGAGTCTATACCATTGGTTAAAGTACTATGGGAGTACTATAATATAGTAGAAGCTACTTGGGATCCAGAAGAGCAAATGAAAGCTCAATATCCTTACCTATTTGCTCTAGGTAATTTCGAGCACAAAATTTTCTTAAGAGCAGAAAAAATGCAATGCCTGTGTCCTAAGACTCTGTGAATAGTGCCATTAGGTTTGGGAAGTGTGGCCAGGGTGTCGAGTCACTTACATGAGAATTGAGGTAGTGACACTAGTCATGAAACTTTGAGGGGCTTTAATTTGATGAAAAAGATAGATTTTAAAAATTTAGCAAAACTAATAATTAATTTTAGAATTTTACGGTTTAGGAATGACTAGGGTTGAGCTTAGATGGACCAAAAAATAGCGGACCTTGAAGCTCAAAAATTCCATTGAGTCCATAAGTGAAAGAATTTTTGAATTCTAAGGTTGTTTCCAAATTCTTGTAACTTTTGAGGTTGGCATGCAAATTGAGGCAATCTGAACACTACCCTATCGATAGAATTTGGTTGCAAAAGTGCATAAGCAAGTAAAGGGGATTAAAATATGAATTTTAAAATAAATGGTGTAATTTTTTGAGGTTCGTGTGAATTTTAATGAATTTTCAAAGTATGTTAAAAAAATTGAGATGTTTTGGGATGGTTTGGATAGCTGTGGACCCCACCTATATAATATTTAGCTAGCCTAGGGCCTATGACAAGTGTCCATAAGCTTGACAAGTGGATAATTTGACATAAACAAAAGAAGAGAAATTTCTCCCTTGCTATCTAGGTAATGATGCCACTGTAGCTTAGAGGGAGAGTTTCATCATCTTCCTTTAACCTTTTCTAGAATTTATGGGTTCCTAAATTCAAGTTGGGATGTTAATGAAGTCCCTAGAGATGAATAATGGATAAATAAATCTTCAACTGTAAATTAAAATTCTTAGAAGTTCACTAGATAGAAGCTATCTAACAAGCAGCCAAGGTCAATTTTCTTAGGGTTTTCTTGAGTTTTCCTTGGCCTTTCTTGCTAGAAATTTGTTATTTAAGAGAGCTAACATCTAAGATGATGTGTGTGTAAAAAATTTTAGGTAAATAGGAGCAAGGGAAAGCTTGAAGAAAGTTGAGAAAGCTTCCGTGAAGGCTAGACTGAAGATGTGGCAGCCTAGAAATTGTGGCAATTTCATCTCCAAATGAGTGAGGTAAGTGAATTCATCCATTCACTTTATGCGCCTAACTTTTATTAGCTTTTCTCTTAGTTTATGAATGGATTAAGTATGTAAACTAGCTTGAAAAGGTGGTAGAATTGAGGTAATGGTAGTATATACGTCAATGGAAGGTGAATTACATGGTTAATTGATAAAAAGAGGTGAGATTAGTGGCAATTTCATAGTTGGTCGAGAGGTGTCTATGATGCTTGTTATGTGTTAATGTTGCTTAATGTGTGGGTCATGGTGTTTAGGGTATGAATTATGCTTTTTGGTGTTATTAAGAGATGGAAATACATGTGAATTGATTGAAAAGTGCATGTTTGGCATGAGAAGTATGTGTAGCCAAGACTTTAGGCAAGGCTTGTAAGTGTGTATAGTTTGATATAGTTGCTCTAATTAGTGCTTTTGGGTTGACAATGTATGTATATTTGGTCTATGATAAATGAACTTATGAAATGGCATGTAAGAAGTGTGATTAATGCATGGTGGCATGGAAAACTACTTATTGCCAAGACATACCATAAGCTTAGACTATTTAAAATAGCTTGAATATGTTGATATGTGTGTGTACATTGTGATGAATGGTAGGCATGGGACTGATAATATGTCTAGTTTAGTTGGTATGGCATGGAATAAAGTAACAAGCAAAGCTTAAGAAGATATGAAGGGAAACCAAGGGAAAAGACATGAAAAAAGTGATACTATATATACCATGTTAGGTGTTTTAAATTATGGTCATGAAAGCATGAATAGTTAATTATTGATTGCATGAATGTAACTAATGTATACTTTAAAGTTGCATGAAATTTAATCATAAAGTAATATGGAACCAAGCTTGAAAATGACTTTAAAATTAATTGGCAAACAAGTATAAAAAGTGGCTTGTAATTTTCTCCATTAAGAGTTATGGTTGGTGAGGGCATAATATGCTTAATTTGTGTGCCTAAAATGGCTAGTATAAGGTAATCTTTTATAGTGCCACTTGTACCTATATTTGACCTTGTAAATGGCCTATAATTTGTTATCTTAGAGACTATGAACTTGATGTACATAATGTTGAAAATTGCACTAAAAAATAAGGTGAAATGGACCTAAAAAGCTTTGTAAAACTTGGCCGTAATGGCTTATAACTGTCCGAAATAGCCATTACCTGGATCAATAAATTCCCTAGAAATTGAATGGTCTAGAATTATGATATACTTATGGAACTGAAACTAGAATAATATGTATGATTTATTGGCAATTGCACCTTGAATATTTTTTCTGATAATTTTACCCAGTAAAGCCAGTTTATGGCCATACCAGACTTGGCTAAATTCTAACTGTGCAGTAAAAATTATAACTATTTGATTTTGAGTTTAAAATATTATAAAAAGTTAATTAGTAAAGAAATAGACACAGATTGAGATTAAATAGCCCACTAGATAGACACCCACTAGATAGGTTAACCAGTCAACTTGGGGATTTTTGTAGTTACTATCATATTTGATTTTTAGACAGGGCTAGTATAGTACCCTAGGTGCATTTTAGAATACTGTACTAGTTGGATAGTTAGATTAGATTGTGATATTCACTTGATTTATATTTTTCTTACCGGTGCAGTGGCGTAGGTCTCGGAGGGCTATTGCACTAGTCAGACAAATAGACTAGTCTACTATGTAGACTAGTTTGTGACATCTTAAATCTTCAAAAAGGATTAGTAAAGTGGCTAAGGTCATAGAGGATCACTGTACGAGCCGGTTAAATAGGCTAGTCTGCTAGGTAGATAAGATCTTGCCATTTACACCTTTGGTGCCAAAATATGGTCAACTTGATGCAACGACATAAGTTTAGAATGGGGACCATTGCACTAGTTTATTTCCCTTAGATCTAGTGTCTTTCAATGTTATCTCCTGAGATGGGCCAACTGAAGCAATTAAAAAAGATTAATAAAATTTACGTATGGCTATTACATATAATATAGGGGTATTTTAGTAATTTTCCCACTGAGATAGCTTAATGATGTAATTTTTAAATATTATGCCAGTAAAGGATATTAGTGATCCTAAAACATATTTTATATGAATTATAGTGATTAAGTAGATAAATTACAAATAGAAACACGCTTGGGGTAAAATGGTAATTTTTGCATGTTAGTTTCTTAAATTGAATTGGGATATTAGAATAAGATAAGAATATGAATATGATGCACGGATATAACTATTAGACATGTTTTTAATGTTTGAATTCACCATAGAGTATTTTTATACCTAGCATACCTATTTTGGTGTGTAGGTACCATGAGCAAAGATGTCACCTCATAAAGCATGCAGGGGAATTCAAAGGTCATTTCTGAGAAGATTGATCATGTATAAGTGTATAGCTTTTGCACTCTATGTACATAGGTAGGGGATATGGATATGATGTATATAAGAGACATAGAGTTATATTTGTATTAATATAAATAGGCTATGTTGTAATTAAGTAATGCTTAATGCTTGTTGTGTATGTAGCCTTATGTGATTATTTTGTGAGCTAAGGGTCTATGCGTTTTCTTGATTATAGCCTAAGGTTAGTGATTGCTATATGATAGATGTTGATGATAAGATGATATCTAGAGGACTAGAAGGGTATAGGAGATGTGATTACTCATTACAAAAGTGTTTCATAGGTTTAAAATTTTGGGATAGTGATCCGAGCAACTGTTATGCTACTGAATTTTTAAGAAATACCAGACTGTGTTAAAATCATTTTATAATAGCTTAAACATGATAAAATTAACCTAAATGGACTATAGAAATAGACAAGATTGAGTTTGGAGTTAGATAAAATTAATTAGTGCTATGTAAGTAAAAGTTAAATGAATGACTATGGGAGTAGTTAGGCTAAGTGACCTTATGGGAAGTGTACCGCTTATTGGGTTCCTTCAGGAATCTAGTGGCAGTTTCCACAACAATCACCAAGATAAAAAAAATAATAAAGAAGTTATAGACATTACGAGCATATCAATTGGTAAAGCATTCACCCAATCTGCATAATACAAGAAACTAATAGTAAATATTCATTATTTGTATAAAGTAGCAAAAAGTCATGCACATCAATAAGAATAACTACTACTGGAATCCTAGGGGAAGAATATAAAATAGAGCAGGTATCATTCATCTTTTTTCCTTAGATAAAGCACTAACAATTAATCTTTACTCCAGTAGAGTATAATAATAATTTTAAACTTTAGTGAGAGTCACAGTAAGGGGCAGGCTTACTAGCTTTTGCTATATAGTGCATTACCTCTCCCTTTAATAGACAAGCTTACAACCTTCAAATAGCCCAGAGAGCAACTTCTAACAATGGGCCAGAGAGTATGGCCACTAAATCACCTAAAGAGCATCATCCAATAACGGCTCAAAGAGCATGGCCTTGAAATAGCCCAAAGAATCGCTTCTAATAATGGCCTAAAAAGTATGGCCTCTAAATAGCCTAGAGAGTTGCCTTAGTCATTAAAGCCATTAAAGTCACACCTACCGAGTAAAGGGAGCTCTTAGATGAAGTCAACAAAAATTGAACCTATTGAGGAAAGGAGCTCTTAGATAAACTTGACAAAAGTTACACCTATTGAGTAGAGGGAACTCTTAGAAAAAATTGATAAAAGTCACACCTATTAGTTAGAGGGAGCTCGAATAAAGCTGACAAGTGTTGCATCTATAAAGCTAAAGGAACTTTTAGTCCTAGAGAGGGTTAAAACTTAACCTACCAAGTAGAAGAAGCTATCGAATAAAGCTAATAACAGTCACACCAATCGAGTAAAGGGAGCTCTCGGATGAAGTCAACAAGTGTCGCACCTACCAACCAAGGGGAACTCTTAATCTTGGAGAGGGTAAAAACTTAAATGAGTGGAGAGAGCTCTCAGATGAAACTAACAAAAGTCAAACCTACATAGTAAAGGGAGCTCTTAGATGAAGCCGACAAGCATTGCACCTACCGAATAGAGGGAATTCTTAGTACTAGAGAGGCTTAAAACTCAACCTATCGAGTAGAGGGAGCTCTTGAATGATGTCAAAAAAAGTCAAACCTATCAAGTATAGGGAACTCTCAAATAAAGCCAACAAGCATCACACCTACCAAGTAGAGGGAACTCGTTGTCCGAGAGAGGGTTAAAACACATCCTACAAAGTAGAGAGTTCTCGAAACCAACATCATGGTACAAGTATGCATCTCATCCTTTCTTCTAAACTTAGATGCGACTTTACATGCACAATTCTCAAGTGCCATCAATGTTGGGGCAACTATAGACCCATAAGTTTGAGATGCTTATTGTTTTAGAGGGTTCTCAATAATAAAGCCCACAATGCTCGATATTTCTCAAAAGATGTAAGGGGAGCCCACAAATTATGTATAGTACCCCAAAGACAGAACCTAAACCACCTTAAAAAAAGGCCTAATGATGACATCTAGTGGACATACTATGATTTTGGAGTGGACTATGTTCACAAGGACAACAACTTCATGCAGACCTAATTGACATAGGGGCTATCTACATCCATGCAGATTTCATTCCATAAAGATTAGGTCTGTATAAACCTACCTACTTGTTAGCTTGTATGAACTACAACACATAAGTCAATATGGACTTAAATAAACCTAGGGTATCACTGGAACACCTTCCAAATGGTTGGAAGAATATCCTCTATGGGGAGCATGAACCCTATTTGGCAAGGGAGGTATAAAAAGGCTAATTTAGAGAGAGAAAAAGGACTTTTAGAATCTATTTTTAAAATAATTTGACACTTGGTAGCCATTTTTCTACTCATCTCCCACCTCTCACTCGCCAGAAAAACCCTAGAAAAACCATAAACCTTTACAACCAAAGCTTGAAACCTTAAAAAAAGTCGCCATTACTTAGTCTTGAAGGAGCCAAACCTCATAGTCTTGAAAGAATCTGTCATTTGTAGTAAATACCTAAGGAAACCCTTATAAGTGGTTCTCCTCCCTCTTATTCCTTCGTCTTTTTCTAATTTTCTTTATTATTCTTTGTATTTTCCACTTTTTTCCTAAGTTTTCATCATACCTCTTTTGTGGCCAAGAACCTCAAAGAAAATGGAGTGTTATTGATAGGTTTATTCCATAAAAGAGGAGAGACCTCTACTATTATCATTTTTAATAAAGTTCTTTGCTGATTACATGATGATAAGACCACATAGAACTCTTCCTACGAAGATAGAGTCTATGCTAATAAAGCTCCCCAAAAGCACATCTTGATTTGGTTTGTATAGATTTATATTAGAAATTATGTTTATCTTTTGTCCCTTTGTTTTGTATTGTTCATGTTGGGTTTATGCTCCTCTATGATGATAGAGTATTAAAAGATCTATTTTGATGGGTGTACCCCATTTAAGAGGGGAGGTTATTTCTATAGTTTTTTTTTTCTTTTTGCTAATTTCTTTATTTATTTTTTATTGTTATAGTTTTTATTTATTGCCATTCATATATCTCTCTACCATATTTTTCTCTTATTGTTTATAGAATATGTTTTAGTTATTTCCCTTTTATCTTTCTGGATACACATGCAAGGTCGCATAGACTTCCCTATTGAGGATTCTTATATCTGTGTAGACTTGTTTCATGTCTATATCTCATTTTTAAGGTCCATAAGGACCTATATTTTATCATTGTCTGTAATTACCCAGTTCGTTGTGTGTGGTTCTATGAAGGCAATAAGTTTGGGTGAACTTATATTGGGAATGACTTTTGGTTTTTTGCAGACTTATCCTAGTTTTAGTGGACTTATTTTCTTTTCTTGCATCTTATATTCATGTTAGGTTTATAAATAAATATTTTAACCTTTTTAGGTCACCTGTAGTAGAATTTTCAACTATAATTATTGTAAGTATTTCATTATACAAATCTATGCATGTTGTAATATGTAGATTTAAAATGATTTTGATTCGATAATTGATTAAAGTCACAATAAAAATGTTTTATAAAAGATAAGGACTTAATTGGATAAAAATAAAGTGCTTTTAGACATAAGTCCTTAATTCCCAAGATTGTCTTAACTTAGAAAAAATAATGATCTTTTAAATAATAAATGTTTTAATTTAATATATTAAGAATCGAAGTCCTCTTTCTCGAAGTTTTTCTAACAGGTCTAATAAAAGTTTTAATTACAAAAAGTGTTTTAATTAATACAAGTGTTTTGACTACTGTTGATTTTAGAATTGATATTCCTTTTATCTAATAAAATAATTTTAGACCAATGTCCTTAAATTAATAAATTAGCCCGATTTCATGTATGTCCGATGCATATAATTTTAATTACCTTAATGCGTGATATATTTACTTACTCTAATTTTAATTTACTCGCACTTGTTTTCATAGGTGTTTATTTTGATCACAATTACTCCATGCTTGAGAGAATTGATAGAAATTAGAACCATTGAGATAAAAAAATCTATATTAAATAGTAGTCATAAATAAGAGGAATTCTTGAACACCGAAATCTTTTTATTTTACTTTATAGATTAAATACCTAAGTGGGAACGCACACTAATCAATTGGTAAACCACCTCATGGTGCAATAACATTTTGATATGTCCAAAAATACCCCCTTCGACACTATGTTAGTGAAATTATCTCATTATATTAGTGGTGAAAGTATCCTTAGACTTGATATAAATAACCATCTTAAATATGAAGTGGCATAATTTGACTCTAAAGCTTTTACTTTGAATAAGAAGTATACAAAGTGATGTGCTTGGGTATGGCATAACATATTCAATGATAATGTAGTAATCAATAATGGCTTTACCACCCTAGATTACAATGGGGAGATTATCTCACAATTTTAATGTGTAACCTATATTTAGGAATCTCTAGCCAGAGGAAAATGCCATGTGTGAATAGGATTCATTGAGGGTCTTTTGAGAATAAAGGTGAAATTATTAGAATGTTTTGTCCAAGGATATATTAGACAAACATAGTTAAGCTATGTGTTAACACAGGTCCATACTCAAAATCGGTTGAGGTAAAAGATAGTGAAAGGAGTTTATTGCACTGTGACTATATGTTAAATAGTTAAGTGAAACCACTTGAGTTTCCACCACTTGGATAGTCATGATATATGGCTAGATGCCTCTCTTGACTTATATACAAGTGATATATCAATTAGTGAAGTGATATTAATTCAACAGGATTGAATCTATAGAGTCCCAATTAAACTTGGACTTTAATTAACTATGTACCACTAAGCTATTCTAGAAACCCATTCAATCGTACACATAAAAGGAGTTTGATGAAGATTCAATGATATTGAATGTTCTAATGATATGTGATATCAATGGAAGATGAATTAAGAAGAATAAATAAGCAAATGGGCTTCGGGCCCACTTGCAAATGAAAAAGTGTAAAAAATTAGGGTCTTTGGATTAGGCCTTATTGAGTCCAAATGTTAATTATTTTTACATGTGATTTTTATAGGCTTTTAAAAGGTTTAAAAGCCTAAAATTATAGTAGTTATTAATCTAAAATAGGCTCTAGGAGTGCCATATAGGATTATTGAAAGTGGGGCCAAAGTAGATTGCACATAAGCCCATTAAAAGGATTATATGCATAGGATAGAAAGAAGCACAATTGGTGGGTCCATTTTGGTCCAACTTATGTCAAATTTTAGAAGATAAAATCTAACATAAAAAGATTTTATTTAAAGTATAAGTGCCTTTGTGAGAGGATTAGCTATGTTTCTATCTATTGGGACCCTTTCTATTTTCACGTCCTATCAACTGATGAACACTTTGATATAATGGTAGCATTGAAGTACATGTTAGGATCGCTAATGAGATTGTGGTTCTCGAGCTTGTTTAATAGCCTTATTGTTATCACAAAATAAAGGTATTATATTAATAATGCTTAGAACCATTCCAAGTTCATAAATGAACTTCATAACCTAAACGGCTTCCTTAGAAATATTAGAAGCTGTTATGTATTCACCTTTGCTGGTAAAATCTATAGTCGTATCTTGTTTTGAATTATTCTAAGAAATTACTCCTCTACACAAAATGTATACATGACCAAATTGAGATTTACATATCCAATAAATCTCCTTTTGCATAAACCATGAATAAATCCATAGTCCTTCTTATGTGTTGAAGGTATACTTAATGGCCACCTAATGTTAATTTCATAATTGGACTGGAATTTACTCGTGACACTCAGAGCAAATATGGCATCAAGTCTCGTATATAACATAAAATATATAATAGATCCTATAATCAAAGCATATGGAATCCTGCTCATATGCTTTCTCTTCTCTTGCATCTTGGAATACATAGATTTAGAAAGGTGTGTCCCATACAACATTAGACTAAGACCTTTCTAGCTAGATCTATGCTAAACCTCTATAGCATTTTATCTAAATATGTAGATTGTGAAAGACCAAGTAACCTTCTAGATCTCTCTCTATAGGTCTTGACCCCCAACATATAGGTTACTTCTACAAGGTCTTTTAAGGAGAACTATTTACTTAGCCATATCTTAAATGATTGGAGCATAGAGACATTGTTTCCTATTAGTAGTATGTCATCTACATATAATTGAAGAAAAATGATTGTACTCTTATTGACCTTCTTATAGGTACATGCTTTATCTAGGTTTTGTGAGAAACTAAACTATATAATTGACTTATCAAAATAGATGTTCCAACTTCTAGTTGCTCGCTTTAATCCATAAATAGATCATTGAAACTTAGGATCTGATTGCCATCTATTGATGTAAAACCTTCAAGTTGTGGCATATAGACTTCCTCTGACAATTTTCCATTGAAGAAAGTTGTCTTTGCATCCATTTGCCAAATCTCATAATCTTAATAAGCAGCTATGGAAAGTAGAATCGAAATGGATTTAAGAATTGAAATTAGAGAAAAGGTTTCATCTTACTCAAATCCTTGTCTTTAACAATTGCTTTTCTCTACCAATTGAGCTTTATAGGTAATCACATTACCTTCTATGTCGACCTTCTTCTTAAAACCCATATGCACCCAATAGGTTTCATCCCTTTAGATGGATAACTACATATTATACCCAATTATCATACATGGAATCCATTTTGGATTTTATGGCATTCAGCCATGAATCTGAATCTAGGCTCTTTAGATTCTTGTTATAAATTGTGGGCTAATGGTCCTCCATTATAGTTGCTTCTTTGTCCTGGTCCATGATTAAGCCATATCTCTCTAAAATAGTCATAAGCCTTGTAAATTATCTAGGAAATTGTGTTTTCATAGGTTCTTCTATTATCTTATCACTATGAGTAATAGAAGTGGGATCAGTTGGTTAATTTGGTTTAAAAATTTGTGGATCTTGAATTTTATCAAGTTCAACTTTACTCCCATTTTCATTTCTAAGAAAATCTTTCTCTAGAAAGACTGCATTTTATGAAATAAATACCTTTTTGTTCCAAAAGATGATAGAAGTAGTATCCAAAACATTCTTTTAGATACCACACAAACAAGCATAAACTATGGGGTATCAACTTTACTCCCACTATCTTTCATGAGAAACTCTTCCTCTAGAAAGACTGCATTCTTTGAGATAAACACCTTTTTGTTCTAAGAGATTATAGAAGTAGTATCCTAAAGTTTCCTTTAGATACATTACAAATAAACATCTATCAGACTCAGCTTTAAACTTATCTGACATTATTCTCTTCACATATGTAAGGCATCCCCATAATTTTATATGTGAAAGAATGGGTTTCTTATTATACCACATCATATATGGTGTAACATCAACCAACTATGATGGAACTCTGTTGAAAAGATAAACAATAGATTTAGTGTATAACCCCAAAATGATCAAGACAACTCTACAAAGCCCATCATGGATCGAAGCATTTCCAATAGGATTTCATTTCTCCTTTAAGATATACTATTGTTTTATGGCATATATGGAGGAGTTTACAAAGATAATATTTTATCTTAACATAAGTATTCATGACATAAGTATTCTCCACCTCAATCTGATCGGAGTGTTTTAATACTTTTGCCAAGCTATTTCTTAACATCATTTTTTAATTCATTGAAATTTTCAAATCCTTTAATTTTGTAGTTCATCAAGTACACATACCTATATCTAAATTAATCATTGTTAAAGGTAATGAAGTAAAGAAATACACCGCTTACATGTGTGGTCATAGGTGAATATACATGTATATGTATAAGGTTTAAAAGCCCACTAGCACATTCACCTTTTCCACAAAAAGGTGTCTTTGTCATTTTGCCTACTAAATAGGACTCGCTTGTTTCAATTGATTCTTAATCAAATGAACCTATATCCATAGACTTGTGTAACTTAGACATACACTTCTCATTTATATGGCTTAAATGATAGTGCCACAAGAAAGATGGTTTCAAGTTTTCCACCTTTTATCTCTTTATATTAATATTATAGGGTTCCTTTTGATTACCAAAAACATACATTCAATTAACATTAAATCTAGTACAATATAAAACATTGTCTTTTTAAATTGAGGAACACTAGCTCATATTAATGTTAATGTCAAAATCTTGTTCAGCAAGGCAAGATAAAGAAATAATGTTCCCGTTTAAGGAAAGAACAAAATAACATTTATGAAGTTCCAATACAAGTCTCGAATGCAAAATACAAATGATATGCTCCTAAAGCTAAGGTTTCAAAGTCATTTTAAACAATATTAGCATAAATTCAAGTTAGAAGACACTGTGGTATTGATGTTGAGTGTGAAAATGAAAACATGTTAGAGTAAGATCGTATAATCATGTATTTGTATGCAATAATTTTAAGATTTTTAAATTCACGCATTACTCCTATAGGCATTGAGTTTCTAGGGTTCCCATTTTTGGATTGCCTAATGATGATAAAAGGATAAATATCTTGATAAATAGGGATATTAATGTCCAGTTCAAAGATCGCAAAGTTTTCTTTAAAGATTTTTCTATAAGTCCTTGCCAAACCTAAAAAATCTCTTGAAGCGACTCAAAATAGGAGAAAAATAGGCATCTAGGGTGGGTTTATGGGCTCGGTATGGATTAAAAAAAATTAAACGTTTTGGAAAAATAGCCATTTCCATAAGGAAAATGACTATTTTGATAAAAACAACCATTTTACCTAACGAAATGGTCATTTTCATTAAAATGACCATTACAAAAGGGAAACTCAAAATAGCCATTTTACCCCCAAAATGGCCATTTTCGCAATCAAAATGGCCATTTTTTACCTTGGGATTTGTGCATAAATATTGAAAGTGGATTTTCTAAAACAGAGGTCCTTTTCTCAATATATGTGGACTAAAAACTTTAAAAACACTTCCTAAACACCATTTCCAAAATTTCTAAAGACTTTCTACACAATTTTCCAATGTTTTGAGATCTTTTCTAAAGGCAAACATACATAATGGGTCTACGTGTAACGCCCGAAAACTCAGATTACGTAAATAGTGTATTCAGGGCCTGAGTGATACTCCACGCGGTGCGGG
>CANXYI012018971.1:0-10032 GCA_948208565.1 Hura crepitans
GGGTATTTTTGTAAGCATTTTGTAATAGTAAATATGGTGTAAATGTAATGTATTATTTAGTTGTGTGCTCTTGTGATCCCGGAGGGATTGGGTTTAATCTGCGTTTTGCAACGGTATTTTGTATTAAATAATTTAACTGTACACTTTAAATTCTATTTTCTCGCATGTTGTGTGTAATGATTGATGGTTTGCATGTGGGAATGTTGATTGTGAGAGCCTGAGGCTCAATGTGGTTATTTACTGTGTTTTGGAGGGTCAGCTGGACCCATGTGAAGGGAAATGCATGTGTGATGTATATAGAAGTGTCTTTATACAGGTAAAAATTTGGGAAAGTGTCTCGGTATAGCCGTTATGCTGTCGAATTTTCGACACGATGACCCCAATATTTACCTCGATATGCGGGCCAAAAAGGTTTTTAATGTTTTAGTGCCTTTTCAAGTTAAGAAATATTTTCTTGTATAAAAGATTTTAATTTTAAGTGATTTTGGATAACGGAACTAGATATCGTTTTGCGTGAGCACGTCCTCCGTTTGGGTTCGGTGTACGGATCGGGCGGAGGATGTGACAACATGTATCAAACTCAAGGCAGATAGTGGTCTACCCTTACCTAATCCTCAGATTGACAAAAATCTTATTGGTAGATTAATATTCATGGGGTACTCCAGACCTGATATAATCTACACAGTTCAACAGTTGAGTCAGTTTGTCAATAAACCAATTAATGAACATATACAGTGTGCTTTACATGTTCTTAAATACTTGAAGGGTATAGCATCTCTTGGGTTGTTCTTTCCAGTAGACAATGAGCTCTCTCTCACTACCTTTTGTGATACAGACTGGGCCTTATGTCCAGATTCCAAAAAAAACTTATCAGGGTACTGCATTTATCTTGGAAGTTATCCCATTTCATGGAAAACAAAGAAACAAGCTACAGTATCTCGATCTTCAGTAGAAGTTGAATATAGATCTATGGCAGTTTGTGAGCTTCAATGGATCTTTCATATCCTTGATGATTTCCACATCCAGATACCTTTACCAATCCCACTGCACTGTGACAATAAGGCTGCTATTCACATTACTTCGAACCTAGTGTTCCATGAAAGTACCAAGCATCTTGATATAAATTGTCATCTGGTTCGAGATAAGTACAAAGTAGGGTTCTTTAATACAGTGCATGTTTCCTTTTCTACTCAAATTGCAAACATTTTTACCAAGGCTCTTTCATTTCCTCAATTTTTAATACTTCATTCCAAGCTAGCCATGGCAGATTCTCACTATGTCTCAGCTTGAGGGGGGATGAATAATATAGCAAACAATTAGTTTATTTGTTAGTTTGTTAGTTAACTAATTCAGTTAGTTTGTTAGTTAACTGAAATTAGGAAAGTTAGTTACTGGTATAGGAGAGAAAAGTAGTTTGTTAGAATTTGTTATAGCTTAGCTCATGCCTTTTGTATGATTCAGTGTATAAATACATGTACATGTATTCATTGATCATTTATTAATAAGAAACAGTTTACAGTTTCTTTTCTTCCTTCTTCTCTGTTTAATTTCTAAATACTCTAGCTATAAATTCATAGATATTCTACTGTTTGTAAGCAATGGACCGATGGGTAAGGCATCAGGAATCAAATCAAAGGATGATTGCTTGAGTTCATAAAATGAATTCGCAAGAACCCAATCAGAAATCTTTACAGCTTCGGTGGACCTAAGAACAAAATGTTTGAAAAAGAAGTTTGGTCTCTCTGCTTCTCCACGGAAGTTTAATAGGAACTCCTTGGTATTCCAAGGAGTTTCTTTTATCACATAGATCAAATCATCCTTCAATGGAATTCCTGCACATTTTTTCGTATATAGCAACTTAGAAAAATTTATGAAGGCTTTAATCATGCTTGCTAGCTTTTTTTGCTTAGATTCCTATAATAATTTTTTTTCACAATTCAATAATATAACCTAGCATTCTATACTAGAAGACAGCACTGACAGCCACATCATCCATTCAAAATGTTGTAACATATCAGATAGATCACAATAGTAGAATCCAATTAATGTGTTTTATTGGTTTGTACTATTAAATTGACAAATTTTATTAATAGTGTGACATGTTAAATAGGCACTCTAAAATTAAAAAAAAAGTCTAAAATTCAGCCAAAATTACTTTATGTGCAATAAAATAATATTTTAATTTATTTTATGGTTGCATATCATTTTATTATAAGCTTTTGGTTAGGAATTATATTTTATGTAATGATTTTGTATCAATATGACAGCCAAACGTTGATCGAGATATCAACTTCATATTAGCCAATAGGCATAGAATTTAACTTTTCAACTAGATATAAAGAAAAAATGGAAAACAAATTGGGGAAAATTATGTATATTAAGCCTAAAATTAAGAAAGATCTATGGGAAAGTAAGATATTAAAGTGTGAAAAAAGCATTTCTTATATCCAGGACACCGTCCTCAATAAGCTTTGGAACATGATGGAGTTAAACCTAGTTTCCTACTCCAACAGGCACAACATCAGCTGTCTTAATTCTTAAGTTTTTGGCTACTTGAATTGCCCACCAAGTTGATGCATCCACCACCACACAACTCACATTTTCATCACTCTTCTGCCTGTTAATGATTTCAATTAAGATCTGTAGATTTACAGGCATTTTACTTATTATATCCATTATTTACATCCTTTCTATCTTTGGTGCCATGGCACCGAAAATAAGGTTATTGGGATTTTCTCGGAGGATTGCTTGGGCAAGGAAGGCATGATTTTATCATGTATGAACTCAGCATTGATGAATGATATGTTGAATCCATGGTGAGCTATTCTATATACAAGCTTCATCAAAGGAGCCACATGACCTTGTGCTTGATATCGCACAACTACAACATGAGGTTTCTGGCACATAGTTGTTTTGAACAAATTTCTATGTTTTAAAAAAGAAAGAAAAAAAAAAGTTGATCTAATTTACTTCTTTTTGGTTGAAAAAGGAAAAAACTTTCCTAAACTTTATCCATAGTTGACCGACCAATGGAAAATTATTTGGCCGGTCCACCGTGGACCAGGTACAGAGAAGAAAAATCCGTTGAAAAATATCTTGTGTTGAAAAGATTCGTTCTTCTTCTTTTTTTTCTTTTAATTCACTGAAGAGATTGATATTGATGAATGCTAATATTTATTTGTTGTGTCGAATGATGGGATTTCACTATTTTTATTAGACTCTCAAAGCATATTTGGAATAAATGAATTTCATAAAATTTTATTAAATTTATTTGTAATTATAATTTTTTCGTGTTTAGAGTATAAAACAAATTAGATTTCAATTCATAAAATTGAATTCCATGAAATTTAATATAATTAATCTAGTTTCAAGCAAAATATGTGAAATTCACAAATGAATTTTACAAAATTTACATAAAATTATAATTGGATAAAGTATCAACCTTTCTTCTTCTCTTATTTCTCTCTCTTCCTCATGTATTTTTCACTCTCCTTTTCTCTTATTCTCATCTATTGCCCTTTGTTTCTCCCTCCTTCTTATTGTTCAGTCTGGGCAGATCAACCTTAATAATTTTTTTTATTCAAGCTCAACTGAGGCTTAAAAAATCGAGTATCCAAAAAAATTAATAAAATATTAAAATAATTTTATATTATTGCAAAGTAAATTTTTTAACTTCTTGAATTTCTTTGATAGAGAATTTCTTGAATTTAATTGATATTTATTTTAGCATTAGATTTTAAATCAATAAAGTCTTATTAAAATATTTTTTTAATATAAAAATGTGTTACATTGTAATTTTATCCGTTTTTATAATGTTATAATGTTAAGGATATTTTTTAAAATAATTTTAAAAGAATTTTAGTTTTAATTTTTTGTAAGCAAACAAACTATGAAATTCAATTCAAATATATATTTGAAATTTTTACATATTAAATAAAAAAATTCAATTAAAAATGAATTCTATATTTGTTAATGTGTTAATCAGTATATTGATACGTGCTGATATGTGCTACTTGACTAAGACCTATCCCAAGATTTACATCACTATTATCCAGCTCAATGATATAATTAAAAGATGATTTTCTATTGTGGAACCAATCCCTGTCATACCTCATGTGATTTATTTAGAGTTATGGATAATTAGTTAATGAATTAAGTTTAACTATGTGATTAATGCTATTTTTAATGAATTTTTTCATGAGGAAAACAATTATAGAGTTGATGAAAATGGATAAGAAGTGATGTTGAGAAGAACTTAAGGAAGAGAATATGAAGGATTAATGGATTTAAGCACATGAGGTATGTGTATTTCTATATTATGAAACTTATATTTCGATAATAGTGATATATACATGAAATTGAGTCCTAAATGAGATGGTAGGAATGAGGAAATGATGAAGAAAGAATGAGGAGGGTGAAAAACAAAGAGAGGCGGAATGGTATAGCATGAGGAAATAAAGAAAATAAGTGAAATATTGGTACAATTAATGTGAAAATAGTTAGAATTATATGAGAAATATCCATAAAATTAACGATATAATTAGAGTGAATATTTTTGTTAAGTGAACCAAATTATAGAATGAAAAATAGGAAGCTTCAATTAATAAGATCAAAGTGTATGTAAGGTGAAAAGTGAAAGCCATATAGTATGAATGATATAGGTGATCTTGTTATATTTATGATATAGTTGTAGTTATAGCAATAATGAGGAATTTTAGGATAATTAATGGGATTAAGGAATTAATGGTACAAGTAAGGAATCATAAATGTAGGAACATGATAAGAAATAAATAGGTAAAGATAAAGAAATGTATATATTTATACATTTTGAAAATAAAGGAAAAATAAGACATATGTACATTTAAAAACCTATATAATAATTATATCAATAAAAAGGGAATTGTCTAAATCAATCAAATAAATAAGTATAATAACAAAATTGACTAAATAAATACATAATTGATGAAATAAATATTATCTAAGTGAGAAGTACAAATAAGAATTGCATAAGCATATGAAAATAATTATGTAATTTAATTAATATATGATAAATGTTTTAAGAGGAAAATAGGTAAATAGGAGAATGTATGCTTATCAAAAATAAGAAATTAATTATATAAGTAAGAAGATGAGGTAAGGCACATAACTGAAATAAAAAATTTGTATTTGATAAGAATTAGAAATATATGGATATATACATTTAATTATCATGAAAATGGTTAATGGGGTTAAAATAAAATAGTTAAAAATAATAAAGGAATATTTGGAAAATTATTATGTGAAACGATAGAAAGTAAAATAAAGAAATAAAAGACATTTGAATATCATTATGAAATTAATTAATATGAGTAGCATGCCTTAAAGAATAGGCACATAAAAATATAATTACAAATA
The DNA here is from genome assembly GCA_948208565.1 of Hura crepitans. Lineage (NCBI taxonomy): Eukaryota > Viridiplantae > Streptophyta > Magnoliopsida > Malpighiales > Euphorbiaceae > Hura > Hura crepitans. Next base: position 5,395 of record CANXYI012018971.1, read on the forward strand.
TTCAAGTGAGTAAATGTAATTAAATAAAATAAATTAGGTGGATTATATATATAAAATGCAAATATTAATTGTATAACATAAGAAAGTACATACGAATATAATGGTTATAAATTAAAATTTTTAAAAAAATATGGATAGCAAAAACTTAAAAAAATGATAATCGAATTATGGATGGTGAAGAATTAGTATGCAAGTATTTAGATGTTATTAATAAAGAAAATGTATGATGATAATAAATAGTAAAGCAAAGAGATGTACATATTTGGAAAGAGAATAACATGCATATAAGATAAAACGTAACACATACAAGGTAATGTATAATTTAATAATAGTTGAGACTATAAGATGGAATGGGAAATTAAGGAAAGTTAAAGCCATGGATTGGAAAGGGTAAAACATAATAAGGATGCATATGTTACAAACAATATAAATATGTTGTGAATTCAATCATTTTCATGCATAACAAAATTATGGGAAAATAATTAGCTATGATGAGTATTTATGAAAGTTATATCTATATATTCATATGATTGAGATATGATGCTAAACTTTATTTTGATTATGATTTAATTTCTTGTGATTATTAAATAAATTGGAATGAATGGAAAAAGAAACATACTAAGAAGTAAGAATAGCCCATATGCATTAAACAATCTACTAAATAGGTTGATTGGTCAACTAAGGATAGAGAGCAGTTTTTAAGGTACTTCAGTGTCTTCTCTTATGCTAGTGCAATAGTAATAAAGTTCAATAGGGCCACTGCACAGCTATATATTTAATGCTGGCATAAAAATCGATAAGTAGGACCATTGCACATCTATATATTTAACGGTGGTGCAGCATTCGGTAAGGTCCAGTAAGGCCACTACACATCTATATATATATTTAACACTGGTGCAACATTCGGCAAGGTCCAGTAGGGCCGCTGCACATCTATATATATATTTAATACTGGTGCAATAGCTGGTAAAGTCTAGCTGACTACACATATATGGATATAATACGGGTGCAGCCGCCGGTAAGATCCAGAACGTAGGCCACTGCACATATATAGATATAACGCAGGTGCAACCGCTGGTAAGGACCAAAATGTGGGCCACTACATTATTGATGAGACCCTCAGAGTCGATATCCTATTATTCAGTATAAGGTATTCTCTATCAAATATGGGCTAGGTTAAATAAATAATGAAAAAATGATCAATGGAATATTAATGAAAGGAACTTAGAACGTAAGAATGATATCTTGAATAATGTATTATATAGAATAAACTACAAGAATTAAGTGATAATGTTTATATAGAACGAAAAGGGGAATTCAGGGAATCTGAAAGGATAAAACAAAAGAGTAGTGTGTGTATATATATATATATATATATAAGAGAATATAGAAAACATAGTTACGAAAATAAAGAAAGATACAAGAATACATATGTGTGAATGATTAGTAACGGTATAATGTAGCCTAATATATTAAGATATAAAAAAGATAATTATTATGTAATTGCACATAAGTACCTAGATATATGAAAGATGAATAAAGAATTATCTAATAAAAAGGGAACACAGATAAAGAACTTAATAACAATATAAAGTATAAGTTTCATAGTATTATAATATACCACTAAGCAACTTTGCTTGATGCATTGGCTTTCTACTAATGCGTAGGCTGTATGTTGGGTCAGACAGAGCAGCGGATTGGGTCCTAGCAACATCAGAAGTGAATGGACCAAAGTTATAAGTAAGAGAAGTCCATCACGAGCATTTTATTTGTCAAAATTTCTTTGCATTAATGATTGTGTAAGTGTTATATATAATACACATGGGCGTTAATAGTAGTTTCAAAAATATTGGTTAAGAAAAGAAATTGTGTATGAAAATTTTATTGAGCGAAAGATAATTATGTGGTTTAAAACATAGTTATTACGCTGAGATAACTGCATAAAAAGTAAATATGTCAAAGGTAACAAAAAGTGGTTAAACTGATAACGTAACATCTTATACCTAAACCAAATTATAAGTTGGGTATAAGGGTGTTACAATGCCCATCACACCCCACCAAAAAAAAGGGAAAAAACAATATGCTAAGAAGAAATTTTAAAAGCAAATAAGATAGGTCCCAACAATTGCATCTGCTACAAAGGGATAACTTAACAAGCTTGGAAGGGTCTAGATAACTTGCACATTATGTAAACGTGTGGAACATAACAAAAGATTTTGCAAGTCTAGATAACAAAATGCAACTACATCTAAAACCAATCTCACACTACCTGCAACTGCCCAGTGGATGCGGGATGTAAGTAGGATAAATTAATTTTATTTTATATACCAATTATGTCTAAAATATATTCTAATCTTAAGTATCTAATAATATGTTTAGGTTCAAGCAACGTTATTAACTTTTCTTTTAACCTATTCCAGTGATTTGTTTGTTTTCGAACAGTGGTAATTTCTTTCAATTTAAGATTTTTTATAATTATCATTTTTATGCAATATCTTATACTGAAAATTTTTGCAGGAGCTAATGCAAAGAGTCTAGATCACAATATCTTATAACTATCATTGTATATATAAAGTTATAAACTATTATGCTTTTTTGTACATCATTTGCTTTGTAATACAATTGGTGTTCTTTTTGTATATTTTGGGATGAATTGCTTTGTAAAGCAATTGGATTTTTATTTTGGATATTTTGTGATCATTTGGTTTGTAAAGCAATTGTTATTTTTTTTGGATATTTAGGGATCATTTGCTTTGTAAAACATTTGCTATGAATTTTATACCGTATTAAGCCTCTCCTACTAAATGTCACCTACCCAACTAAAACTCACCATATTCATTTTATGTCATCTACATCCTCTAAGACAACACAACCAAAAATCCAAAGCTTAGAGTTGTCATCTTCCATTTTTTTTTCTCTTGCCATTCTCCTTTTATTGTACAGATCTTCTTCGAGTATGTTCACTCTCCTTAATAATCCCAAAATCACAATTTTGTATCTTAGAGGAACTTTTACATCGTCAAATGCAAAATAGTAACAATCTCCATTTGCCTATTTTTAAAAAGAAAGGGAAAAAAATGAGTATTGCAAACCAACTACAAAAACGCCAAGGGAAAAAAAAATTCTTACCCCCTGGTTGCCATACTTTTGGCATCCGTAAAACCTTCTACGTGGGTTAGACGTCTTCAGCATGGCATCATCACCACATTAGCATCTTTGGTTTTCACCACTGGTATGGGACATTTTTTGGGGCTTAAACCAATTTGTCGAAAATTGATATTTGTTATTTAGATTTAGATTTGGAGTGAGATTTTCACTTAGACAGAGAATGGAGGCGCGGAGACAATCAAAATTGCAATATAGATGTTTATTAAAATGATATAGGACCTTTGACATGGACGATTTGAAGATGAGAGACCACTAAGTTAAAAGTGGTATAGTTGAATGACTCTTGTGCAAATTACCCTACCAACAATTGTTTGTTAAATTAGAGCATCTCCAATGGAGAGTCTCAAATCTCATTTTAGAGGACCCCAGTGTTTTGTAAGCATAATATAATAAGAAATAGGACTCTTGAAAAAAATACCCTTTTTTTCAACGGTGAATCTCAAAATCTACTTTGAAAGAGCCCACAATAATCTCACATGACCTTAAAAAAAAAATCCTAATTTTTTTGCAATTCCACTTCATTCTATTTTTACAATAAAAAAAATGAAAGTGAAACAGCCACTTCTAACATAAATGAGATCGGTCCTTTCCATTTTAGCACCATTAAAAGTGTTATCATCACTAATTAATTATTTTATTGTTTTCAATGTTACTTTCAGTCACTATACTTATTTTTTGTCAGATTCAACAGTAGATTTGAGATGTTATTTTGCTGTCTAATGATGGAAATGAATGGACGGATAGTAATAAAATTAAATTGAAATTGAACAATTTTTTATTTCATTGTTCATAATCAATAAATAAATTTTAAAAAGTATAAATTCAATGGTAAATATCATAATATGCCAAAAATACAAATGTTACAAACCATGCCCCAACACGTTTGTAAATAATCCTACTTGATGGCGTTGGCCAGAAATTCATATCAGATAATTTATATGCTTGCTGCACAAATTTATTCATTGTTATTACTTGTAATTATTAGTAGCATATAGAAAAAGGAGACTCCTTCCATTACCAAGCAGGTTTCAGATGTTTGTATTGCTTAATCAACATAGCTCAGTATGCAATAATTTGATTAAATGCATACAATTTCAAAGTTTTTTCAAATTTAGCCAAGCATTCTGGAACTCTAAAGTTGCCTAATGGGGCTAAAGAATCAACTTCTTGAAGAATTTTGATAATTCTGTTTATGAAGTATTTTTTAAGCACTAAGTTGAACTAGTGAAATCAATATAATCCTCCTTACCCTCTTCCAAGCTTGAGCTCTGCAACAAAGTGTTTGAAATTTTTCGAAGAAGATCCTCCTTTAGTGACACTTTCTTGAGCCAGTTCCTTCAGCTTGAGCACATTTACTCTTATGCCATTATCAGAAAGCAATTCATAAATCTTGTTCTTGAGTTCAAGGCTTGTGATGATCCCATCCTGATCAGGGTTTAAATCCAAGCCTACCTTCCAACCACTACAAAG
>CANXYI012019035.1:0-14500 GCA_948208565.1 Hura crepitans
TTAAGTATGTGGGCAATCTAAAAAAATTCTTTTAATTTAACCAATTAAATAGATTAAAAGTGGCTTTAACTTACATCATTGTCAATAATTGTCCATATCGATAAATTAACATAATTACCATTTAATTATAATCATAAACATCACAATATGGTAATACAAATTTTGATTTCTTAATCATAAATGCTTATAACCATATAAGCTCAACTTTGACATATTTATAGTGTCTTATAAGCCACTAAAATCACCATCCACACATAAGGCAACAATTACCATGTTTACCATCTCCCTGAAGTACAATTTAATCTATCACCCATACTCAAATTCTTTAAGGTCATTCAGCCATACATAACATAGAGGCATCTTAATTTCTCTCCTTTACATTAATATGCTCAAGACATTATTTATTTATCATATCATAAACATTAATCGCATCCTTCCATTTTAAATCATCAAAACATTTAAATTATAGCATTTCATTAGCCTTTTTCTCTTACCTTCAATACAAATCATTTTTATTCCTTTACAAGATCAATACCTATACCTAACTATGCTAGTTTAATATATGAAACACATTTCACAAACACACACTTCCTTAATTGATATTTAACCATCTAATTTACTAACATCAAACATACTAATTTCTTCATTTACCCACACAAAAGATTAATTTACATCAATTTAATATCAAGCCATTTCATATATTCTCATTAATTAACTCATACTTGAAAAAAGAACATCAAATGGCCATTTAGCCAATCTAGCAATTCCACCATTTAAAATTCAATTATTCACACATTACACATATTCATTTTTCAACATACATACTAATAAAATGATCATTTACAAGGCTAACATATTAATTTCACTAATTTCTCACTAAGCACATAATTATCATTATGGAAACTTAAGGCATTATTAAATATTCATGATATAAGCCAATTTAACATACTAAAATGGTTATAATGGTACACTGAGGACTACTCACACCTTCATTTTTCCTTTTATCGTGTGGTTGGTCCATTTTCTCAATTGCCTATTACAAATTCTATTTTAGAAAAATCATAATAAATTATACGATACTTGAAATAAATCAAAAGATTACATTTTTTGACTCTTGGGCACCTACTAAATAAGGGGAAAATATTAGATTTTTGAAAATCTTACTGGTTCAAAAAAATAGGACTATTCACCCAACTTGAAAACTTGGAATTTTCCTCTTTTTTCTTTGTAAAAATACTCAATTAAGCATCTAGGTACCTTAGAAGCTTGGATTTTATGATTGGATGCTAGATTAAATATATAAAAGAAGAAAAGATGAAACAAAAATGGAGGAATGTCTCCCTCCTTGTCGTCGAGTTAAGAAAAATAGAGGAGAGGCAATGACTTTTGTAATTTTGACGAAAAGCCAAAATTGAAACATATTTATACTTTTTGAAAAATTATTTTTTATTACTTTCAAAATTTCTTTCTCCCTCATTTTAACTCCTTTTTCTCCCATTTCACTTCCCAAAATTTTTTTGATTATGTTTCTACATGCTCTAAAAATTAAGTCTCAAAAATAGAATGAAACTGAATTAAAATGCCAATTTTATGCATCCCAAAATTCAATTAAAATATTTCCTAACCTCTAAAAATTTTGATTCCAGTGCCATTAGACTTGTTGGAATTTTTGAGCATCGAGTCATATGTGTTTCAGAATTTTCTAAGCAACTTTGAAAAATATTTACCATTCAACTTTGCCTTAGTCATTATTCATAGGACACTATCATAAAACTTTCTTAGCATTTTTAACTTATCGAATGAATTCTAATTGATTTCAAACTTTGACTAAAATTATTTTATAACTAATAATTTCATCTAGTAACTTTAGTACACCATGAGTCTAGGAAGCACTATTCAACCCGAGAAAGTACTATTCATAAAACTAGGATTTTTGGGTCATTATAGAACTAGCAAGTGCATGGCATAACCATAAGTATGAACCATATTTCTCATGGAAGGGAGTTCATGTAGATTATACATTAATTCTAAAATATCACTAACATGTATTTTAAGGAACATAATAGTTATACAAAATGATAGCATAAACACATCGATATGGTAAATAGAATATGTTAAAATATGTTATACGAGGCAAATAGCAAACTATTATTGAATATTAGTCTGCATAGATGGCATATCATGTGTATATCCATATATTAAGTTTGTACGAATGTAAACATACTTCAAGATAGGTCCATGTGATTAGGATTAAAATGACATAATCATCATAACATGTAAATAGTTAGTTGTGCATAATAAATCAATATAAAATAATGAACTACTCCTATGATTAAGATGGGGATTATCTAGAATCACCTCACTCGCAACCAATCATAGGTAGATCATGGGTCCATATGAACAGTATGGCCATATATGATATGTATAGTAGAAGGCCTTAGATCTTACCTTATGAAGAAGCTTTTAAGCAACAACACAAGAATGTAGGATTTTAGAAAGAAAATAATTTAGAGTGGGCTATAGGACTAGTAGTATGAATCCTTTGTTGGAGTTTTGTCCTAGACTCTTGGATAGTAAGGTTTTTTAGCTCTTCAAATTGCCTCCCAAAAATTTTCTCACTTTTTTCATACCCAAGAGGGGTATTTATAGTTTGAGGGGAAGGGTTTACCATTTAGAAGGAGTTAGAATCCTTTTAGGACTAGGAAACATTGTATGAATAGGAAGTTCACACTTTTAAAAGATTTCCATTAGTAAGTCTATGCGAACTTAAACTACTTTATCTGTGTAGACCTAGGTTGTGGGCTTTCTTACTAATTTATAAGCTTTGGGCTAGGTCTAAAGCCAAGTTTGAGTTATTCCATATGGATGTGAACTTGGATTTGTTTGGGCAGGTTTGATAGAGTCTAAATGGGTTGGTATGAACCAAGTGGCATTATGCCTAGACGGACCAATGCCATGCTAGTTTATGCATACTAGATTACCAAGTGACTTGTATTATTACTTTATAGCCTATCTTTAGTTATCATCATAAGCCATAAAAGGTAAGGCAGCTACAATAACATTCTCCATGAAAATGTATTTTAATAAAAGCTAATATCTTACAAATGGGAGTTCATAGTTATCACCAATTCATATGGCATTACGCATAATTGCCTACTCATTACTAAAATAATGAATAGCCTATTTTATGGATGTACAACATTTTTGTATCTTTTAATTTATTTTATATGTTTTAATTATTGAAATTTACTTTCATGTTAATTATCTACAAAGGTGACATAGTTGATTTGATTTATTTGCTTGCATGATATGGGATTGATAAACATTGGACTATAAAAGAGGTATATTGTAAGGGCATAAATAAGATATTTGTTCCAAACCTTTTCTAAGCAAAAGATCAATAGGTCCTAGTGTAGATCTAGGTGGTGATTCTATTAAACCACCTCATTCCTCTATAGTGGTGACTCCACTAGGGGATTGAGAATGGATCTAAAAGAGCCCAAATAATTTACTTTTTAATATTCTAATTTTTATTGGTCCTTTGCATTTCATACTTTATCAACTATGTCCTTATTGCCATGTATGGTGTTGTAAAACATAAACCTATTTTTAACTAAAATTTAAGGAATTACTAGCATATCCATCACTTATAAGCCTTGTATCTTTGAGTATATTTAACGGTGAACTAACCACCAATTTTACCCTTGATTAGGAAGACCCATTAGGATGGAACCCTACTTGAGAGAGCCTTAGACCTTTTGAACTAAACCAATAAGCACATGTAGTTTAAGCATAGCAACATCCCTTAGGTTGTGTGACCTTAAATGTCTGTGATTGCATTATGAATATGTTGCAGGCTTATTGCATTCAACCTTATTTTAAAATGGGGCCAAGCCTAATATGCCTTTTATTCAAGATAGGCTCAGTTTAATTTCACTCCAAATGAGACTTAAATGTCATAAGCTATTATTTTTGTATGTGCTTCAAATACAAGAGGTCATAGTGCTAAAATAATTTTGCCCAAAATTTGACCCATGTATCCACTAATGATAATTTGGCAAGCCTACCTAAGAATGAATGGTTAAACCACATGTGTGGGAGTAATAAGGTTGCCTTTGTATATTACATCATTTTTATCTACTAATCATTTACAAGATGTATCCTATAACATTGTGAACTCACATCTTGTAAAAGTTATAGACATGTATTATACTTATCCATATAGAGCTACATATGTAACACCCTTATACCCAATCGTTAACTCTGCTCAAGTACAAGATGGTATATATCCATTTTAATTATCTTTTCTATTTAAGTCATTAGCATGCATTATTAATTCACTTAGTATAACCAATTTATCTAAATATTTATGTGTATCTATTGAAAACTCATATTATATATGACATGTATACATTATATACAGTTAATAGACGTATAGTAAAATATTAATTTTATTAAAAATAGTATTTAATATTTAATTATTACAACTGCCATTTACAAATTTAACTTGAAATTAAAATAATCAAAAGCTATTATCCATTTATACTTATTAATAATATATTTAATAACACTAATGCATTAAATAAACACACTTAACTAAAAAACATTTATTCAGAAATAATGCAAATATTTGTCATGCGAATGATGCTTTTGATGGATTTGCCTTACTTATGCTTTTCATCTTTCTGCTTTAGCTAATGTTGAGACTCGATCTATTATGTCTGCCACCTTAACTCGTTACCTATGCATCAACATGAAAGCTAATGTACTGAGCAGAATCACTCAGTGGTGTATTCTAATCACATGGAACTTATATTCCTTATATCACTTAATGATGCTTCCTTAATTCTTGTATTAGTCTTTACCTATTCCTTTATCTTTCTTAAGTTTTTCTATAAGTATGTATAATAATTAATCAGAGGGTCAACTATATTCTTAATATTGTTCCTTTATTTTATTCTCTTAATTATTATGAATAATTATTAGATATATGTTTGCTTCAGTGTAACTTTTAATATATTCCTTTGCCCCTTTATCATGTTTAATGTTTACGAGTATTTATGTTTCAAATCTTTTACTTTGTCTTAAAATATCTTTTGTATGCAAATTTTTTTTTTATCTTTATTGCCTCTTATCCTACCATTAAAATTGGGTAGCAGATGATACTTAACATACTTTCCACATAGTATAGTTTTTATGAATACTTCCTCAATATGTTTGCATATGTGTGTTTACAATCTTCTTTTATGTCTACCTGAAACTTCTATCTTTCTTTCCTTATTTTTCCCCTTATATTGACTAAATTTCTCTTGCACTTATTCATCCACACTCTTTTAATGTTTTGATATTTAATTATTCAATTCCATCTTTAATTTATGTCCGATGAGTCTATATCACTAATGCCATTCTTAGGTACATAGCATTCATAATACTTTATGACTATGATATTAATCATGTTGTTTATCCTTTATAAATCATTTCAGTATTTTTCTTTTTATAACATCTAATTCTAATAATATAAAATCATTTCTTGCATATTAATCATTTTTTACCTCATTATTTCTTTACTCAGCCAATATTCGGTAGACAAACTCTCAACACTAGATTTTGGGATCCAATATATGTCGTGGCACATATTTTGTACCTCGACAGTTGTGCCTACCCATTTTAACCTGATAGTAGGGATTAGTTCATATTAACCTCCCAAATCAGAGTAGTAAAGATCAACCTTGGTAGACCTCCTAATAGTAGGGATAGTATGGATTAGCCTTAAGGGACCTCCTAAATACCAATCATAGTTAGTGGATAGTAGGGATCAACCCCTTAGGACCTTCCAAATTAACTAAAATGTGGGTAAGCAGGGATAAGTCCGTGCGGAGCTCCTAATTCCCAGGATGGCTAGAGTTAGTCCGTGCAGGCTTCCTTAATGACCTTAGATAATAGAGATCAATTCATACAGAGCTCCCACTACCCAAGTGTGTAAGGCTCTCTATTAGAACCTTGGCAGTTGCACCTATCATTCTAACACATAGATAATGGTCAATAAGGACCAAAACCCTTACCAGGTGCTAACTCTTAAGTTGACCAGTCAACTTACCTATTAGGTTATCTAACTCATATAGGTTATTTCTTAGTTCTCATTGCATTTCACTATTAATTCATTTCCATGCAATTTTGACATTGTAACGGCTCGAAAATCTAGGTTTTTATGAATAGTACTTTCCAAAGATTAATAGTGTTCCCAAGACTCGGGATACACTGAAGTTATTAGATGAAAGTATTTGTCATAAAATAATTTTGGGCAAAGTTTTAAATTAATCAAAAGTCATTTGATTGGTTAAAAATGCTATGAAAGTTTTCAGTAGTGTTTTATGAATAGTGACAAAGGCAAAGCTGAACTGTAAATAATTTTCAAAGTTGCTCAAAAAAATTAAAAACTTATACAACCTGATACTAAAAAATTTCAATGAGTCTAATGGCATTAGAATCAAAATTTTTAGAGGTTGGAAAGTATTTTATTTGAACATCGAGATGTATAAAAATGGCATTTTAATTCGGTTTCTTAGATTTTTTTAGCTCTAATTTTTATAACATGTAGGGCTATAATTAATTTAAATTTGAGTGATTAAAAGATATTAAAAAGGAGTTCAAATGGAGGAGAAAAAAAATTAATGAATGTATAAAAAAATAATTTTTACAAATATTATAAACATGGTCAAATTTTCTATTTTTGGTCAACATAAAAAATCACTCCCTCTCACTTTTTTCTCTCTATCCAATGGCATTTAACCGAGAGTTTTCTCCATTTTTTTAAGTTAATCCTCATTTTAAGCCACTAATTTCTATATCCAACAAAATATACTATTTTTACAAGGCCCCTAGACACATAATTAAGTGGTTTATCGAAGGAAATTAGAAGGAAAATGCAAAAAATTAGGTTAGATGAATAGTGTCATTTTTTCTTTTAGGTAAGAATTTTTGAAAATTGATATTTTTTTTTCATTAATCTGTGGGTGCCTAAAAGTCAAAAAATGTGGTCATTTGTAATTTTTTGATATCATAAGATTTTATACGAATTTTCTAAAATTGGATCTATAATTGGCAGTTATTGAAATGGAGCAAGGTCATGATAAAAGAAAAGCAAAGGTTTAGTCGAGCCTCATAGGGTTTTTCGAGCATGCTAGGTATGTGTAATTGACCTAATTATTGCATTTAAGGTATGCTTTAATATATATGTAATGTATGTAAATATGTATATATGTATGTAAATATAAAATTATTATTTGAATGGACAATTAACATGTAAATTGTGATTATAGGATAAATTAGGTTATGAATGTATAATGTATGGTGGAAGAAATTGTGTTATGAGTTTGTATGCATATATGGCCGAATGGCCTTGTATGTGTGAAAGTGGGTGAATTGTATTGTATAGGTGAAATTGACATATAAATTATAATTATGGGAATGAAATAAAGTATTAACGTATGATGTATGAGGAAAAAATGGCTTTTAAATGTGAGAAAATAAGATGGCCAAATGGCCTTTCAGACGTATATGTGGATCTATATCACAATGTTATCAAATGATAGAATATAAATGTAAAAGTTTACGAGATATAAAAATTGAGTAGTATAGTGTTGAACTAAGTGTACACATGTGTGTGTGTGTGTATGATTTATGGCCAGAAGGCCTTTGTGTGTAGAAGTGTGTGTACTGTGATGAATAAGTGTAAATTACTATATAAAGGTACCTAATGATAGATTATGAATTCATAATTATAAGATAAAATAGGTTAACATGATATTATATTAAATAAACCTATGAGTGTATGGATATGATTATGGCCGAATGCCAATTTCAACAGTTATAAAGTTTTAAGTCTTGAAATGTATACAATTGAGCATGTATGATAACCTATAGAGGTTTATATATATGAGAAGAATGAAATGTTGTAATAGGTATGATAATTACATGTATGAGGTGATTAAGTGGTAAGTATATCCTATATGCATGAAATGCATGGAAAATATGTAGTGGTCAAAATGGCCTAATTACTTTTAATGAATTTATAAGCTATGATATAAGCATAAAAATTATGGTATGTGCTCATCAATGGAAAAATGAACACTTTGATGCCAATTTATGAATGAAAGCACAACATGGAAAATGCATGGCCTAAGGAAATAATTAAGGCATCTAACTATGTTTAAATGCCAAAATAAGGGAAATGAGACAATATTCTCTACATTATCAAATTGATATTATACTTGCATCAAAATGAATTATTTAAGTTTAAATTAAGATGATGGAATTATTGAAATATGAAAATAGCCCATATGAGTAACAACTTAGTGATAGATAGGTTGACCAGTTAACTAGGGATAAATAGCAACTACAAGGCACATTAGTGCTTGATGTTGTTTATAGGTCCACTCATAGTCCAATCCAAAAACATGTCTTAATGATTTTTGTAATGCCCGTGCATCAAGGTTCCATTAATAGTGCCACTAGGTCGAGGAAGTGTGCTTAAGGTGCCAAGTCACTTGCATGAGGATCAAGGCTATGACACTAGTCATGAAACTTTGAGGGCCTTTAAATTGATGAAAATGGCAAATTTTAAAAGTTTAGTAAAACCAATAATTCATTCTAGGCTATAAGCTACTTATCTATGTAATAAAAATTAGTCGGGTCGAGAATAACCTGGGATGTGCCTAGATAGACCCAAAAATATTGTACCCTAAAGCTAAAAAATTCCACTAAATCCATTGGTGAAAGAAATTTTTAATTTCCAGATCATTTGCAAATTCTTGATAGTTTTAAGGTTGGCACACAAATTAAGGCAGTTTGTAAAGTAACCTATCGATGGAATTTGGTTGCAAAAGTTTACGAGCATGTAATTGGGGTTAAAATAGGAATTTTAAAATAAATAGCATAATTTTTTTAGGTCCCTATGATTTTTAAAAAATTTCTTAAAGTTTCTACTAAAATCGAGGTATTTCAAGATGGTTCAAGAGGTTTTGGGACCTAGTATACCATGAAAACTAGCTTAAGGGCCATGACATAAGTCAAAAAATAGGGACAAGTGGCAAAAGCCATTCATAAAGAAAAAAATTTTTCTTTCCCTTTAATGCTAAAATCGATGCCAGCTTGGGAGAAACTCTTTTTTTATCATCTTTTTCCACTAGTTTTAGAAGACTAAACCAACTAAAAATCATTTTTATGTGTTAGGGCACTAGGGGAAAAAGAATTTCTAGAAAAGAAGCTCTCATGAATTAATTAAGATTCTCTAAAAGTCCAAGGTTCAAAAGTAGTCCAGCAAGTGTATAACGTAAGCTTTCATGGCTTTTTCTTGAGTTTTCTTCATAGTTCTTAGCTATAAATGGTTGTCTAGGAAGCCTAAGGTCTAATGGTATTTATTTGGATGGTCTTTGAGGTAATTCAAGGAAGGAAATGGCTTAAAGAAGGAGGGAGACTGATTTTATGGGTGCTAGAATTGAGGGACTTTAAAGGCTTGAAATTGTACCAACTTCATCATCTTCTTATGACTAAGGTAAGTGAACTCTTATATTCCTTCATGCCACCCTAATCCCATGGATGAAATAGAGCTTTAAGTGAGGTATTTTAGGTTTGAATTGGTAATAATATAGGGCTTGTATGAATTCTTAGAAAAATTGGTGTAAGTGAATGTTTCATGAGTGGTTACTAGGGAAAGCTTGCTTGTATGGGTGTATTTTACTTGTGGCAGAGAGCTTGCCTAAGGTATGCTAAAGGTACGGCATGTATATTAGGCCTATAATATATGGAGTGATAATATGGCATGTGGTTTAGTCAAATTGGATTGATACATGTGTGTGTATGTTCTTAAATATGGCCGAGACCTATACTAAGTGTGTGGTAGCTTAATTGCCTTAGGTATGGGAAAGTATATGTGTAAGTATGCTGATATTATATTACGAGGCTTGTAAAATGGAAAAAAAGTAAACAAGTGAATACTTAAGGACATTAACAAGCTATGGTTAAAAGCTAAACCAATGAGAATGGCATGAAAATGTTGATAAAATATGTGTACTATATATGTATGGCAAGGCATAATGGTATGAGTATGTTTTGGCTTAATTAGTTTGGCATGAAACTAGTCTAATGTACATGATTAAAATGGTATGAAATAAGACCAAGAGTTATGCTTTTAAAGATTTAATAACAACTTAAGAAATGGGCTTGACATGTTGCCTAAAATGAGACATTAGCATAACACTAAAGTGAACTTAGAAATGGCATGAAATGGACCTAAATTGTGCCTAAAAGGGCTATGAGAATGTGATTAAATATAATGGCAACAATGCCTATATTTTGGCCTTATAAATGGCCTAGTAAATGAATGGCTTAGGGCATATGAACCATGTGAAATTATAGATGAAAATTGCACTGAAAAATGTTAAGAAATGGAACTAAAATTGGCTATCGAAAAGTAACGAAATAACCTATAACTGTCCAGTTTTAACCATTACCTAAACCAAAAATACCACTAGACAGTAAATGGTAATTACATGAGGAATAATTATGAAATACAATGAACTATAATATACCTTGAATATTGGCATTTATGGGACTAAAAAATAATGTTGGGAATTTACCCAACATAGCCAGATTATAGCCATACTAAACTGGGTTAAAATTAAATTGTACTATAAAATTCATAACTAACTATTTTTCACTTATAAATATTATAAGAAGTTAATTAGTAAAGAAATATACATAACTAGATGGGTTGACTAATCAACTTAGGGTTTTTAGCAATTGCTATACTATCTATTTTTCAGACAGGGTCGGTGTATCAGGCAAAGTCCAATTTAGGGCCACTTTACTAGTTTATTAGACAGACCATTTCATGACTTACACAATTGGTGGTATTTATTGATTATGCTGGTGCAGGAGCATATGTTATAAAGGGCCACTGCCTTAGTTTATTGGATAAACTAGTCTACTAGGTAGACTAGATTAACTCATTATTTTGAATATGTAGTTTAGGAGGTCTACGAACTGATCTCTATGATACATATTAGATTAGTACAGCGGTCGGGATCCAAAATGCAGATCACTACACTATTTTTATTCCATATAGCTCTAGTGTATGTTAATGTCGTCTATTTAGTCGATCCAGTTAAATTAAATAAAATAAATAATATATAAATTAATGTTGATGTTGGCAACCAATAAAATGCATAATATGACATGATTATCTAATTGATACTTCAATATATATACTCAGGGGTATTTTCATAATTTTCACATATATTGATTTTATTAACCTAATAGCTATATTCTTTTAATATTATTGCTAGAAATGCTTTGAATCAATAATTTACTTCTATTTAAATGAGTAAATAGGTAACTTATTGGCATCAAAAGATATAAGGGCATTTTGGTAATTTAGACAAAAATGTTTTAACTGAATCTAACAATATGAATAAATTAATATTGTTATTACATATGCATGAGTAAACCATATGACATGATTTAAATACTTGAGTTCACCACTGAGTATATTATATACTTAGCGTACCTATTTTGGTGTGCAGGTAAGGATAATCAAGAAACATCCTCGTAAAGCATGTAGCTAGAGTTCAGAGGATATTTTGATAGAAGGTTGTTATATATATATTTTATAGCTCTTGCACTCATTTTACTTAGGTGGGAAATGGTTTTTATGTAGACAAAAGACATGTAATGTATAGAAGTAACTGATCAATATTTGAGAATGAATGGTTTTAATTATGCAATGCTGATGATATATGAGCCTAAGGCTCTAAAATGTAATTTTCTAATTGTGGCCTAAGGCTTATGTGTCTGATGAATAGGCTGATGATAGGTTGATACATGGGGGACCAGAAGGGTCTAGGAGATGTGAACTAAGATTATTAAAGTGTTTTCCATAGGTTTAAAATTTTGGTCAGGGACCTGGATAGCTATTATGTTGTCGAAATTTTGGAAAAATCCAATTGACCTGTAATCATCCAATATTGGCATAAGCATTAGGGCATATCCTTAAGTAAATCACGTAAAGAAACAAAAATAAATTTGGAGTCAAACAAAGCTAAATATTAAGTAATTGGTAAAATTTAAATGAATGACATAAGAGGACAATTTTTAGATGGGTGACCTAATAAGAAGTGCATCGCTTATTGGGTTACTTTTGGAATCTAGTACGGGTGCTAAGAATTTTGGATTTCTACACTAGTGCAACCACCAGTCAAGTTCTATAGGGCCACTACTTAGGTCTACAATGGTGCAGTAGCTGTTTAGGTCCTACAGGACCACTGCATGAGATAATCCCATTATTTATAGGTTTTAATGTTCTCATTAATATGGGTAGTACAAAAATAATTATATACACTTAAGTAAAGTAAACTTGATAATTTACACACACCACACAATTTTTAATTATGTGAATGATGAATATTGCTGAGAATAAAATAATAGCATTATTTATGCTTTTGAGTGGTATATAAATGTGCTTATAAGTGTAAAATAATATTGCACTATTTATGCTCATGAGTGGTTTATATATATGATGTATAGTGTTTGAATATTATAATACTATTAAGCATCTTAATTCTTTCATATTAAATGGTGTACACACACATGGCATAAATTATATTATATTTGTTGTAATGGTGTTTGATGCCAATACATATATATATGTATAAATTACTTTTTTCAATTACATCGCTAAGCAATTCACTTAGTGCATCATTTTATTTGTGATACATAAGTAAGGAAAGCAATTGAGCCCAAGCCTTAAGAAATCCAAGCTTTATTTTAGTATATTTTGATGTTTTAATTAAGTTATGAAATGAATATATAATAATAAATGCACTCTTATGTTATATGTATTTAGTCTTTAACCTAAGCCATAATGTGTTGTATTTTTTTTGTAAATTATAAATGGATCTATAACTATATTTCTAAATACTTTTAAATTGATTTATGCATGACTGACATCTTTTACTGAGGTTGAGATTATGTGCTATTATGATGATGTTTGGAAGTATCAGAAGGATTATGGAGTTGTGGAATGAATGAGAAAATTTTAGAAGTGTTTTTCTTACTTACAAGTAACTGTTCAAAATTTGTGATAATGCCCGGTATAGCCATTATGCTACCAAAATTTAGGTATGAGGATTCTAAATTTTGAATATGTAACTCTATTTTGAAAATGAAATTTGGAAACCCATTTTAGTATGTATTTTTATACTTGATAAAATGTTTTAAATAGCATTAAAGTATAAGTGATATCGAATAACATGTTATGTGTACACACCTTAGTCGAGTATAGTGATCAATCGACCATCGAACTGGGTAAGAGGTGTCACATTTAGTTGTATCAAAGCACCAGTTTAGACGTTCCTAGGCAATATAAGATTGCTATAGGAATCAAGTCTATACATAGCTTAATTTAATGATATTAAGGCTTAACAATTGTTCTTATACCTATAGTTAAGATAAGTGCTTTTCTAGTGGAAGAAAAAAGATAGGCTTCTATGTCCAAGGGATAAGAGTCTAATAGAGTGGCATCTATATCTTATAGTGCTGCTTGATAGGCATTATCAGTAGCCTAAGGTCCACTAGCTTTTGTAGAAGAGATGCTATAGCTATTGAGACAAGCTACAGTGGCTGCTCCACCACTAGCACCACAATAGTAGGAGGTTCACTTGGCTCTTTGAAAGACTTACCAAGAGAGAGTTAAGAGAATGGGAGCTGAAGATTTCAAGGGAAAGGGTGAAGTGGATCTTGAGATGATCGAGTATTGGCTAGACAACATAAAGAAAATAATAAAGCAAATGAATTTTATAGTAGTTAAAAAAGTGATTTGTGCCGCCTTTTTACTACAAGAAGAAGCTTAAAAATGGTAGGATGATTGGACATAATATAAGTTAGAAGAGGAGCTATCCTAGGACTTTTTCTTGGATAAGTTTTAAAAGAAGTATATACTTGAGGATTATATAGATGATCATAGGCAATAGTTTATAGACCTCAGGCAGGAGCAGAAGTCTATGGGAGAGTATGAGAAGGACTTCTCCATGCTTAACCACTATGCTAAAGACACTATCACTATAGAGGTTGATAAGTGTAAGTAGTTTAAGAAAGGGTTACATGAGGAGATCAAGTCTTAAGTAGTTCCTATAAAGCTCAGAAGATATAATCAGTTGTTGTTTGTAATTTGTTCAATAGAGAAAATATAGAAAGAGAAGTGAGAATACTATCAGAAGAAGAGATCTTCTATTCTTGACGTATCTAGCATTGCTCAGCAAATAGGCAAGAGATTTTGGGGTAATCAGTATGGGGCACAACAATAATCATAGAAGTAGGCTTAATCTCAGAAGGCAAACAAGGGAAATCAGAATAAGGGTAAGACTAGTTAGTAGTCACATGCAGCTAGTACACCTGGTTCCATAGCTAGAGGTAGTTAGATTCCTCAGTGTCTAACATGCCATAA
>CANXYI012019040.1:0-14990 GCA_948208565.1 Hura crepitans
GCTATTTACCCTTGCCATTATTTACCCTACCTTGGGCCTTAGTTGTATCCTTATTCTTATTCTTCTTTTACTTCTTCTTCTTCCCCTTTTTCTTAAAAGTAGAAAAATCAACAACCATAACCGCTTTAGAGTTCTTTTTTACAGCATCTTCCATAGTATTAAGCATGTTTCACCAACTCAGGGATCATTGTCTGGATCTTATTCATTTGATAGTTAAGCACAAATTATGCATAACTATCAGGCAACAATTGCAAGACCAGGTCAATACTTAGGTCATGATCCATAATGAAGCCCACAGCAATGAGCCTCTTAATGTGCCTATTCATTTTCATCCTATGTTGCATGGCTAAAGTCTCCTCTATCATTCTACCACAGAATAATGCTTTAGATATCTCATATTATTCAATCATGCTCTATTCATCAAATAGTTCACGCAAGTGAAATAAAATGGTATGAGCATCCTTATGCTCATGTTACTTTTAGAGCTTTGAGGACATAAACACTAGTATAATATAGGTTGTAAGATCTGAGTCCTCGGTGTGCTTCAAATATGCTAACTAGGTATCAGCATCAGCAGTCTCCTCGAGGACAAAAGAGATAAGCTTATCCAATACATAGCCTATCTTTTCACTTCTAAGAACTATTCTCAGATTTTGAAGCTAGTCTATGAAATTAGGCCCAATAATTTGTTGGAATTGAGCATAAAGCATAAATTCAGGTTTGATAAACTCATGATGCAAAGTGAATACCTATATGTGAAGATTGAGACATATGTTAGTGTAACATCATGTATATGAATGCATTTTATAATGTCTTTTATAAAATCCACATGTGCTCCCATTATTTTATTACAAACCAATAGCCCTTATGTTAATCTGAGAAAACCTAGTGGTTTTTCTAATTAGATAATGCCCATTTCCTGTTAAGGTTGAACCTTAGGTTTTCCCAACAAGCCTAACCCATAATAGAAATTGTAGGCATCTCATACCAATTACATTTTTATGCAACAACTAATCATTAGGTCACCAAATCTTAGTGCATGTACATCTCATACATATTTCCCCAATCTACCTCTAGAACTATTAACCTTAATATAGTCATAACATATCCAACGTAGCATTTGCTTGGGTTTACTCAATAACCCAACACTAAGAAAAACTCTAATTAAAACTATATTAACAAAAGGTTTGCAAGTCTTAGTATTTACTTTGAGGGATTTTTTCCATTTTAGTCTTATCAAGGTTGCATACTTTGGTATGCTCATGCCAAGGGTTGTACACTTTGGTATGGTGATGAAAATTTAATCTCATTAAATATATGATGCAGTTATGAACTTTTACTACATTGATTTCCTCGAGTTAAAGGAAACCAATTTTGGCCGAACCCTAGGTAGTATGCATAAATTACAAACCCAAAAAGAAATAAAAGGACATTTCTAATTATTTCTTCTTAGCCCTCTTTGGTAGGCCTTCTTCTCTATTTGCTCCTTGTATTTCTTCTTCCTATTCTAAACCTATGTAATCTAATTACATAATAAATAATTCAAAAGACCTCATGTTACATGTGAAGGGAATTAGATGAGAAGAGAAATAAAAATAGAAATAGAAATAAAAGAAAAGGCTAGGACACATAGGTCCAATTTAACTAAAGAAAAATATATACAATGTAGAATAATCTCATTGATCTTTGTCCACAACTAGCCATCATGAATTTCTAATGCATCACATATGTTAAACCATGAAGATTTTGATTACAACTGATTAATATAATTATAACACTTATAAAAAATAGATTTAGTTTATCCTCTATATGCTAATCGATTTTTCATGCCTTTTCTTTCGAGAATTAATCATATTAATTATACAATTTGATTATTTAATCTCATTAAAATATTAAATTAGATCTCTCCATGCTATAGAGTTCTAATCTCATTAGAATCCATAAGCAATCAAATTACTCAAGGCATAACACATAGAATCTGATTCATGTGAAAGAGGATTTGCACATAGAACATAGCCAACTACTCTAATCTATATATGATAACCTTTATCCATATTAGACCAAAATAATTCATAATCTAATTAATTAATTTAGAATCCTAATTTTATTAGAAAAATAAGGGTTAGAATCAATTTCTACTAGAAATGACAATCTCATGTAAAAATTTCGGCTATCCATGTCAATACCATCACATATGCGAAATATGCCTAAATTCATCTACACTTGATTTAATTAAATTAATTTCAAGATGATATGTAACATATATTTCCAAAAAAGCAAAATCCAATCATATTGAATTTTAATTTAATTAAAAATTCTTAAACAGTAAATCACTAAGAATCAAATTCAAAGCGAACCGAAAAACCATTTATAACTTGGACCATGAATCAACCCAAACCACTTTGAATTAGTTCTAGCAGCCATTGGCACCCTTTTTGGACCTGTAAATATCAATTTAATTAATTAAAATTTGCCTCTTGAGCCATGATACCAATGGCAAAACTAACTGACAAAATTGATACATAATTCAAAATTGTGACAATCTTGACAAGCAAGCAGGTTTATAAATTCCATTCATATGCAAATTATTTTTACCACTTAAATACATTTAATTAATACCATAAAAATCACATACTCATGATATATCAGTTCTAGAATTATTAGAAATCAATTGAATAAGAATCATACCACTTATGAACCAATTGGTTTGCCACTACTCTAAAATTGATTAGTTTGCTTCAATCATTTTCCAATTTCTTAAATTTAAATTTCTTGCACATATGACCCGAATTAAAATCATATTTTAACTCATCATATATTAGATCAAATCACCAAAATAGCAATTAAATTAAGGGTTCATGAAAATCAAAGCTGAAGACTCCTCCTTTGCACATAAGCCTTCTATGCGCATAGAAGCAAAAATCCTGCTTTAACTAATTATTTTTGCCCTTGTAGATCACAAATTATTATTTTTAATTCATTACAAATCATATTTAACCATAATAAAATAAATTTAAATAGCAAAAATTAGAATCATAAGCCACCATAAAATCAAATAATTATAATATCACTTATTATGTTAAATCAATCGTAACTGTAATTCGTAATTATTTTGAACCTTTCGAGAACCTAGCTCTGATATCATTGTTGATTTTCTCTAGATGTATGTAGTAGAATTTTAAAAATTTTTGAGAAAACCATAGATGATAATGGATCCAAAAGATTCAAAATGCATTAATAAGAATAAATTAGCAGAGTTTAGATTATTTATCATTATTAACTAAACAACAAATCATTTTCTTTTGTTTTTCTCACTAGTTTGTCACAAACCATAGTGATCCACATTTAGAACACTTTTAAGGTATCAACATGAGAAGTCAAGGAAAAAAGGCTACATGAATTGCTAAGGTCTAGTAAGCAATTCATGAGGATGAAGAAAGAAAAATATAATCTATGTGCATAGGGAGAGTTCCATACATGTTCTTACAAAGATGATAAGCCTATGGTGGCTAATCAATAAGGGTGTATTTATACTCTTATAAAATCCTTTTTAGGTTAGATTTTATGTCTAAAATTCTAACCTAAACGTAACCCAGAGGAACCCATAAATTTGGTAATGCCCTAAGATAATTGGCAAGTCTAATTATGTTAATTATATTAATAATGGCATAATTGAAATTTTTGCTAATTGTTAAAAGATCAAAAGTGCATGAGTTAATGGATTAAAAGTGCATTTTTGTATTTTTAATAGCCTTTTATGAGAATTTTTACTTTGTTGAATTATGGCCCATTGGATGAGGCTAAGATTTAATCCTAGCCCTCCACTTAAGGCATATATAAAGAGAATGAATTAAAGGTTGGGTAGATTTTAATTTGGGGAAAATTGAAAATGCCTATCTTCTTCTTTTCTCTCTAAATTTCTTCTCATTCAAGGATTATTCAAGAGGAGCTTCTTCTTCTCCTTCCATAATTTAGAAAATAAGTGATTCTTGAGATCATATCATGAATTTGATTCATCTTTTGATCTACCATTGATTGTTTCTTTATTGGTTTTGTTTGGTTGCTATTGATTTTCTAGATTCAAGAGGAAAAATAGGAGTCTTCAAGGCTCAAAGTAAAGGGGAAAGCTATTATTAAGGCTTGATTTCATTTCCCTGTGATTTCTAAGGTTGTTTCATATGTGCATAAATTTAAATCATGATTTCCTTTGTGTTCTTTGCTAATTTGTGCCATTAATTGATAGATTTATGAATAATTTGATGAAATTTGTGTTCTGCTATAATTATGGAATTTTTTATTCAAATCAGAGTTTATTTGATATGATTTAATTTTTTGATGAGATAAATGACCTAGAAATCAGAGTTTATTTGATATGATTTAATGCATTTTTTATGAGATAAATGACCTAAAATGTGTATGAACTAATTATATATTGATTAGATTTGACTTGGTTAAGTTTTGGGATTGAAATCGTTGAAGTTCATAGCATTTTATGTAGTTTTTCATCATCAGTTTCTGCTGTTTGATTGGCCTTATAGTTGTGAGCCAACAATGACCCATAGCCTTAACCTTTCTTAAACACAGACTTACAGCGGATAAGCCGACTGGCTCACAGTCATGAACCTTCAAGCCACAGGGCGTGAGGTTATCAGAGTCAGTCCTAAAATTGAAATTTAAACTATTTTTCAAGGATTTTTGCTAAAAATTGATTTGATTTAGTTCTAAATGATTTTCTAACCATAGTTATATTAAGTTTAATTGGTTTTGACCCCTTTTTTTTATAGAGATTTGGAATTAAAAGAGATTATTTCATGATTTTGCAAAATTATGATTTTAATTATCAAATAATAATTTAAATTGATTTAATCATGTTTTTAAGCTTCTAAAATGGGACTTTATAAGTCCAAATGAATTTATAAAATTGCTAAATCATTGTGGCATTTATTTAAGGGATTTTTCCTTAAAGTTTCATGGATTATGCTATATTATTGAATAAGGATATATGATAAAAATGTTATGTTATATGCTAAAAATTTTAAATTCATTGTAGTTGTTATATTCAATGCTCATTTTGAATTGATAAATATACATACCTCTAAAACTTTAAATGATGATATTATATGGTGAAATTATAATGTTACAAGGCATGCTTGTGATATATATGCATTGAGATATGAGCTTATGATCATTCATTGATTTTTGGCATGTTATGGGCATATATACAATCTACTTATGAGATCATTATGGCATACCATTGAGTATGAATTGGTTATGAGCAACATATGCTATAAATGTGATCTACAAGTAAAAGTGAATGTGTATTACATAAGTATAAGTATATGTGACCATTGTGGTATATGTGCACATAATATATGTGTCATACTTAAATGTATAATTGGAATGTACAATGAGACTAAATGGATAACATGCCCATGTATGCTTAGACTTTGTATAGCATTTGGATAAGTTGTCATGCCTACTAAGGTCATAGCAGTACTACATTCCTATTGATATGTAGCCTTGATTGGCAACCCATATATGGCAGGTGCAATCATGTAATTCATTTATCACTGCACAATTATATATGTATGGGTATAGCCACATAAGATCAGTGATCACTATATGTACTTGTATATTATGGGTACAACCATTAAGTTTATGTAGAGGATACTGTACAACTATATAGTGGGCATGGACACATAAGGTTATTGATCATCATGTATATATGTGTTTGTGGGTCCAGCTGCATAACTCCATCGATCACCATACAAACCTGATATCTAATCTGTGGGGTTTAGGTTACATTAGGCTAATAAATGAACTTAACATGACTATTAAATGATATTGGCATTGAGCATGTGTCAATAACTTGAAATTGGAATATAATGATTATAGATTTTGATGTATTAAGGACAAGGCAATTAGTGTTTGGAGTTGCCACCTGGCTCTACTCCAGGACCATTAATCTTTTACCCAGAAAGGGTTTGAAATCATATCTTATTAATACCCTAATAATATACCTTCCTTTATATTCCAATGTTTATCGATCTTGTATCATGGAAGCATGCATTATAGTTAAAATCATACATGTCACCTTTTCACATTAAGAAAATAAGTAGCAACTTTTGAAATATACAATAAAACATAAATGTAAATTGAGCATCCACAAATCAGGTCATTTATTAATGGTTATTGGACCTGACAACTACTCATAATTCCATAAGAATTGGTAGTAATTGCCTAACTCCCATCTCTCAGAGATTGGCCTTTGTTAAATTACATTTTTATATGACTTTTATTAAGGAAAATTCAAAACCATTTTGTTATAAAAATACCAATTATTTAGATAGAAAATCATTATTGTGAGGTTAGGCTTTTTATGTGTAAAACAAGTTATTAAACTATCTATTACAACACAAAAATAAGCAAAAGAGATAAAAGGTACAAAGCCAAATAAGTAAACAAAGAATAAACAATTGGTACCATTTCTACATCACTAAGTCCATGAGAACTCTTTATGGTCCTCAGTCTATGTCTATGTGGACTATAAAATGTCATAACTGATATGTTTGTCCGAACCCTATATCTAGCATAGAAGGTCAATCTTACACCACACAAGAGAAAATGATTAGTAACATAAATAGAGGTTTGTGAGGACCTAATAATAGTGCCCAACAGGATGATTAATAATACATGACAAGGTGTATATGGATGATTATGAAATATACACAAATAATTGTTATGAATAAGATGATGATTGAAATGATTAGTCATGGAAAGAAAAACATAAACAATTTTAACACAACAAAATTCATATGGACTATATATGAAACACACATTTTTAAAACATGTGTCTATATGGACAACAGTCCTTGCGAAAGGGAGTTCGTGTGGACCTAACATTAATTCTAGAATATTTATAATATGTAAATTAAATAATAGAATGATTAGAAAATATTAGAAAGGGCATACTTGATATAAATACAAATCAATAATATGTTATAGTGTAATGACTCGAAAATCCCAACTCTCGTGAATAGTACTTTTCGAGGTGAATAGTATTTCTCGAAACTCGAGTCACACTAAGTGTACCAATAGGGAGTATTAATTATGAGAGAATTTTGGGCAAAGCTTGAAGCCAATCCAAAGTCATTTGGATGGTTAAAAATGTTAAACAAGATTTTATGGCAGTGTCCTCTGAATAGTGTCGTAGGTAAAGCTGAACCATAAAATAACTCAAAATAATCTAAAAATATTACAACCTGATACTTAAATATTCTGAATAGACCATTGGCTTTGTAATCAAAATTTTTAGATATCGAAAAGTATTTTTACCAAGTTTTTGGCTAAGAAAATATATTGATTTTTTTGATTTTCTTCATCTTTTGAGCTCGATTCTTTAGGGGTCTACAGGATTCGTATTTACCTAATTTTTGAAACCTATTTTAAGGAATTTTGATTCTTCTAGAGGGGAGAAATAAATTATGAAAAATAAAATAAAATAATTTTTTAAAAAACTATAAATACCCAAAAATCACATTTCCTTCCACCATTTCCATTTCCTTCCTTTTCCTCCCATTCCCCTCTTCTCCCTTAAAAGCCAACACTCATTCTCTCTCTCACTTTCTTCTCTTGTTTTCTTCATTCATTCCATACCCATATCAAAAAATGGGTCCCGAGAGTTAGAGTGTTTTGAGACGAAACCATAGACACCAAGATCGCTTCGTTTGATGGAGAATCTCGGGAGGAATCGAGATTTTCTTCCCGAGGTAAATAGTAACCATCTTGCAATTAGGTAATTTTCTTTCCATTTTGATATTTTTCCTAGGTCCTCTAGGTGCCTAAGAAGCTATTTATAAAGTCATTTTAATTTTTGATTAATTATTTGATTTTATACGGATTTTCTAAAATCGAACCTATTTGAATTCGTAGGCAAGAATTTAAACCTGGCTTCCTAAGGTAAGGAGAAGGACTAAGAGAGCTATAAGCATACCTGAAGACTATTTTTGGTATGTGTAATCACTTTAAAATGAATGAAAATGCTTGGAAATTCATTATATGTATTATGTGCATTTATGGCATATTAGTGCATTAATGGCTATAAGGAGTTTGATGCATAAGTTAGTTTGATAATGTTAAATAGTAATGTTAGATGATATAAATGTGTATTATGGATGATATATATGTGGCTTGTAGAGGCCAAATGCCTCATGTTTGTTATTAAGCTTGATGTTGAGTTAATATGCAATAATAAGAGCTAAAAATGGAAGTATGTAGTAATGTGGTATTAATGCACTTGCATGAGTTTATATATGATTAAATAGGTGTGTGTATACATTTATGGGTAGCCAAATGTTTCATATGTGGATATGACATGTTTTAAGTGTTATGATGGCCTAAAGTGAATGTGTGGGCAACTTAGGTGAAAATGAGGCATAAATGCAATTGTGTGTGCCTTAATGTAGTTTCATGAATGAGTGTGTGCATATGAAAGTGGTTGAATGCCACCTTGATTGCATATGGAATTTTTCCTTGTAATGAGGCTTTATGTGATTAATATCGATAAATGCCAATAATGGGTGTAAATTGGTGTATGGATACGAGATGTGGCTTTTATGCTAATGCTTGATGTATTATGCATTATAAGGCATGAATGCATGATAATGATGAGGATTAAATGTGCTCGATATGAGAATTGCATATATAATGCATTTTATGGCCATATAAGGTCTAATAGTGCTATATATGGCATATTGAGGTATTAATGAGAATATAGATGCATGAATGTGTCTTATGATATTATTATATATAAATAAAGCTTATGTAAGCCTAAGTTGGCTACATGACATGATTATATGACTTATGCTATGGGCATGTATTCTTTAGGCCTTACTAATGTGCAAAATAGCCAATGAGACAAAATTATGTGATAATATGATGTAAATTGTGTAAATGTATAAATGGATAAAATGACATAATATAATGAGTTTAATGATGCCTATATAGTTAGACAACCTAGTTTAAATAGGTTAACTGATCAACTAGGATTTTTAGCAACTATTAGCTTTCCTTCAGGTATGAGACCTATAAGATCACTGATCTACATACCAATGGGCATGAGTGCCTACGAGCTAATGTTTCTATATATCTTTAGATGCGAGTGCCAATAGGTCGATGTTTCTACGTATCTTCAGATGTGAGTGCCTACAGGCCTATATCTATGTACCTATGGGTACGAATGCCTTTGAGCCAATGATATCTGCTATCTATCCTTAAATGGTTGTCTCTTTGATATGGGCATTGATAAAACAATATAAAGGGTTCAAAATGATGACATGGTATAAAGATGTTTATGAAATTAGAAATGTGATTAATACATGACTATAGGGCTATAACATGTAATGTATGTTGTTAAGCTTTCTATAATTGCTTAAATGCATATGTGCTTATTATGAAGAGATAAATGCACAAATTAAGTGCATGGCTCATTTTATTTATGTTGATAATGGTTATGCTATGTGTATAAATATAATTTGGGATATACATATTTTTTGACATGTATGTATATCGAAAATGCTTATTTACTTATGAACCATATTGTATGCTTACTATTGATAAAATGTCCTAATATTGAAATGAAATGAATAATTGCATGATATAATTGGCATATTCATGTTAAAGTGATTACATCACTAAGTGAAAGCTTAGTGTATTACTTTGTTTACGATGCATAAGTAATTGAGTAATAGACTAAAGCTAAAGCTTCTGCCCCATAAGAGAACACAAAGACTGCCCATTTTAGGTACTTTTGTTATCATTTTGTAAAATGATGTTGATGTAAATATAAATAGTGATGCTCTTATGATTCTAAAGGGATTAGGCCTAATCTATAAACATGGGTCATTTTTGTAACTTAAACTTTATTTATTTCAAACGCTTTATATTTCTTGCATGACTTGTATGATATCTCTTGATGTTGTATGTGAGAATGTTGCTTGTGATGAGCTTGAGGCTCTATGCTGTTTTTACATTCATTGCAGGGTTAAGAGGACTTATTTAGAGTTGTGTGGTGTCGTATGTCATTTTAAAAGTGTTTTTACTAGGTTTACTATTTGTGAAAATGTCTCGTACAACCATTATGCTATTAGATTTTTGACACGATGACCTCATTAGTTGCCATGTAAAGCGTGCCAAATTATTTTTAGTGTCTTTATAACTCCTTAAGTGAAAAAATATTTTAATTAATAAAAGTTTTAATTTAATTATGTTTTATGGATAGCAAAATCATATATCGATATGCATGTACACTCTCTATTAGGGTCCGATGTACACGACGGGTAGAGGGAGTCACAATTTAGTGGTATCAAAGCTCCAATTTAAGCTTTCCTCTAAACCTATAGTTACACAAGAGCATTATAAGAGTTATAGTATATTTACATCATAACTTTTTACATATGGGGTTCACAATTTATTTATCTTACCTGTAGATACAAAGTTGAGTCGTAGTGCTACCAAAAGGGAAGAAGAGGAAGTAGAGAGCCATAATCTTATGACTATTGGGCAAGAAGGGGCACAAATAGAGTATATGACCTCCAGTGATGCGAGACATGCTATATATAGATAGCAGGGTCAGCTGACTTGGTAGTAGATGATTTTAAAGTCCATCAAGCAGGTGACAGTGGCTACTGTGGCTGCTACTACTGCAATTGCTAGTTCATATAGTTTCACCTCTAGTACCTCAAGAGCAGTAGGCTTTTCAAAAAATAAACATGCAATGGTTATTAAAGAACGGGGCTGAATTCTTTATGGGTGACGAGTTGGATAAGTCGAGTAGAGCTAATATTGGCTAGATTAAATCCTCAGGATTATACAATAGTAGAAGTGTCCTCAAGAGGATTATACAATGTGTATTACTTCTATGTTGTCGGAGGAAGCTTTAAAGTGGTGAGAGACCATTATATAGCATAAAATGACTATTGATTTTAATTAGGAGTTCTTTTTTCAAGAATTCAAAAAGAAATACATAACTAAGCATTACATGGATTAGAAGTACTAAGAGTTCATGGACTTAAGGCATAAGCATATGACTATATCTGAGTATGAAAATGAGTTTGCTCACTTGAGCAGATATGCTAAGGCAATAGTGGCTATAGATAAAGACTGAAACAAGATGTTTAAGAAGGGGTTGAATCTGGACATTATTTAACAAGTTGTTCTGATACAGATCTAAGATTTTTTTAGCTTGGATAGCAGCTTGTCATACAATAGAGATGGTATATTTGTTGAGACAAAAGAGATATAGCTTGAAGAAGAGATCTCATGGCTAGGGACAAGGCAGTTCTGGTTATACAACTAATAAGAAATAAAAAGGGGATCAGTCTAGGCAATAATAGAGCAAGAAGTCATATCAGTCTCAAAGGTCAAGATAGGGTTCTAGAGCACATGCTTAGACATCAGGTGCTTTTTATAATGCCTATTTTCTGATGCTCTATGAATAGTGCCATTAGGTCCGAGAAGTGTGCTTGAGGTGTTGAGTCACTTGCATGTAAATCGAGGGAGTGATATTGGTCATGAAACTTCAAAGGGCTTTAAATTGATGAAAAAGTTAAATTTTAAGAATTTAGCAGAACCAATAATTCATTTCGGACTATAAGCTACCCCTCTGAGCAATAAAAATTTTACGGGCCGGGAATGACTCAAGATATGCTCGAACGGACCCAAAAATATCAGACCATAAAGCTTAGCAATTCCACTGAGTCCATTAGAGAAAGAATTTTTGGATTCTGAGGTCATTTGCTAATTCTTATAATTTTTAAGGTTGGCACACTTATTGAGGTAGTTTGAAAACTACCCTATCGATGGAATTTTGCTGCAAAAATTTATGAGCATGTAGAGGGATTAAAATATGAATCTTAAAACAAATAGTGTAATTTTTTGAGGTTTGTGTGAATTTTGGTGAATTTTTTAATTTTTCTAAAAAAATTGAGATGTTTTAGGATGGCTTGGGTGGCTGTGGGACCCACCCACACATAGCCAACTTGCCTAGGGACCTTGACAAATGGCCATGAGCTTTGACAAGTGGATTTTCCACTTAAACAAAAGAGGATTTCTTTCATCTTTTCTTTCCAGTAAATGATGCTATAGCTAGGGGTGGTGGCCATTTCCACCTTCTTCCTTTAGTTCTTTCTAGAATTTCTAGGGTCTTAAATACAATTTAGGATGTTAGGGAAATCTTAGATGAAAAATCAAGGCCAAATCAGTCTTCAGCTATTAATAAAAATTCATGGAAATTTACTGGAATGAAGCAGTTTAACAAGGCACCTCAAGTGAGTCCTCTTACTTCTTCTTGCTTTTTCCTATGATATTCTAGCTTGAAATGGTTAGTTGAGAGACCTAACATCTATGAGGATGTGTGTGCATGGTGTTTGAGGGAAATGGGGGCAAGGAAAAGCTTGAAAAATGTGGAGAAAGCTTCCATGAGGTTTGGAATAAAGGTGTTAGGAGCCTTGAAGTGGTGGCAATCTCATCTCTAAGAGAGGGAGGTAAGTGAATTCAAGAATTTGCTTTATGTCATCTACTTTCTTAGGGTTAGATTCTTCATTACGAATGTTTATAGTTTAGTTATAAATAGGAATTGACCTTACAATGGCATGTAATGCTTGTTGGCTAAGAGGCTAAACTCATACTTAGTGTGGATATGTAAGGGTAAACTTAGTGTTCGTGTGATTGGTAATATCCATGGGTTGCTTAGTGATAGTTAATTAATTAAATGGGTTGATTGGTGTGTGGTTAATGTATATTTAGTGAGTGGCTGAAAGCTTTAGCATGGGGTATATAGGTGTACTTGAGTGATCACATGATATGAATGATGTTTAAGGCTTAAATAAATAGTTATGTATGTATGTACATGGTAGATTAGCTTGGCATGTGAACGAATGTGGTACACTATTGATCAATCTATATTAGTATGTATGTTAAATCTATGTTATGTGTATTATAGATTTGGTATGCCACAAGATTGAATAATCCATGGAGGTTTGAAAGGCTAGGTGTGGCTGAGACATAAAATGGGCCTTTGCTAGGGTGAATGGGACGAAAATGTAAAGGTATGTGTGTAAGTGTACTTATGCTATGGATAAATGGAAGATTGTATGATGAACACTATGAAAATGCATGATTGGGGCAAATGGCTAGTTTTACCCGAGACTAGCTTAATGGTAATGGCATGGCAAAGTGCATAATATGTGTATAAAGTTATGTTTATTAAAGCACGAGCATGAAAGCATGACTAGCTTAGCTATCTTGGCATAAATAAAGTAATACCCTAAAATGGGATGTCATTTAATTAGGAAATGGTATGAATAATGAACTTAACTAGGCTAGAAATAAAGTATAAACAGTGGGTTATACCTTTGCTTATAACGGCTATGGTTTGTAAATGGAATATTTATCATGAAGTATGCCTTTGAGGGCAATGTTTGGTAATTGAATGTAATTTCATTTTGAGCCTATACTTTGGCCTTGTAAATGGCCTATGATTTGTTGGCTTAGGGCCTATAAACTGGATATGAATAATGTTGAAAACTATATGGAAAAAGACTAAAAAATGAACCTACAAAGCTTAGTAAAACCTTATTGCAATGACCTATAATTGTCCAAAACTGACCATTACTTGAACCAATAAATCCATTGGGCATTAAATGACATAGAATTATGAAATACTTATAGAATAAAATCTAGCATAATATATCATAATTATTAGCAATTATACCCTTGGATATATTTTTTTTAATAATTCACCTGGTAGAGCCTATTTGTGGCCATAGTAAACTAGGCTAAATTCTAATTGTGCTGTAAAAATTATAACTATTTATTTTTTAGTTTATAATATTATAAAATGTTAATCAATAAAGAAATGGATAAAGATTGAGGTTAAATGGCCTACTCGATAGACACCCACTAGATGGGTTGACCAATCAACTTAGGGATCCTTAGTAGCTTTTACACTATCTATTTTTCAGACAGGGCTAGTACAGTGGTGTAAGTCCCCATTGGGGCCACTGTACTAGTCTGTTGGATAGACAACTTTCTACCCTTGCCACATGATGCTAGAATTGATATTGTCGATGCAGCGACGTAGCTCCCGGAGTTCCACTACATTAGTCTATTAGACAGATCAATCTATTGGGTAGACATAGCCACTTTATCACTTATCTTTTACATGATGCTAGTGTAGCAGCATAGGTCCCTAAGGGCCACTGCACTAGTCTATTGGACAAAGTAGTATGCTGGGCAAACAACTCCTTGTTATTCACACCTTGTGTGCTAGAATTTAATTAAGCTAGTGCAGCAGTGTAGGTCTAGAATGGGAACCACTACACTAGTTTATTTTCCTTTTAAATCCAGTGTCTATTAGGGTTATCTCCTGAGATAGGCCAATTAAATCAATTAAATAAAATTAATAAAATTTACATTTGGCTATAAAATATAACATGGGGGTATTTTGGTAATTTTCCACTGATACTGCTTAATGGCCTAGCTTGTAAAGATTATACATCCAATGAATAATAATGATCTTAAAACATAATTTAGAGGAATTATAATGAATAACTGGATAATTTTACAAATAGAAACACCTTAGGGGTAAAATGATAATTTTGCATGTTAGCTTTCTAAATGGAACTGGGATATCAAAACAAGACAAAAATAGGAGTATAATACATGGATAAACTATTGGACATGTTTTAAATGCATGAATTCACCATTGAGTATTTTATACTCAGCATACTTGTTTCGATGAGCAAGTGACAAGAATAAGGATGTAGCCTTGTAAAACGTGTAATGGAGTTCAGAGGTCATTTTTAAGAAGGTTGATCATGCATATCTATATAGCTTTTGCACTCTATGTACTTAGGTGGGGAAAATGAGTGTGATGAATAAGGGGACACAAGATTGTATTTGTATATAAATAGATAGATTATTTTGTAAAT
>CANXYI012019157.1:0-13744 GCA_948208565.1 Hura crepitans
GCAAAATTAAAAAATTTAGCAGAATCAATAATTCATTTCGAACTATACGCTACCCTTAAGTGCAATAAAAATTTTATGGACCTAAATTGACTCGGGATGTGCCCAGACAAACCCAAAAATAGTGGATCTAAAGTTGAAAAATTCCATTGAGTTCACTAATGATAGAAAATTTTGATTCTATGGTCATTTGCAAATTCTCGTAATTTTTTAAATTGGTACGTAAATCAAGGTAGTTTGAAACTACCCTATCGGTGGAATTTGGCCATAAAAATTTACGAGCAAGTAAAGTGGATTAAAATATGAATTTTAAAAGAAACGATGTTATTTTTTGAGGTCCATATGATTTTTGGTGAATTTTTGAAGTTTTTGAAAAAATTATGCCATTTTAAGATAGATCAGGTGGTTGTCAACCCTACCCATATACTTCTTACCTAGCCTAATACCTTGAAAAATGGTAAGAAAGGTTAACAAGTGGACTTCTCCACCAAATAAAAGGAAAAAGAATTATCCCCATTTCTATCTAGAATTAATGCCAAAGCTAGGGAATAATCCCTTTACACCTTTTTCTTCAACCTGTTCAAGAAAATAAAGTCAACTAAAAATTTCTTCTAGATGTTAGTGAGGTTCTAGAAAAAGAAATAAGGAAAAAGGTGGTGTTCGAGGTTGGAATTACATGTGCCTTAGACTTAGGATGCGTGGAAATTTGATATGGCATGGAATAAGTTTGAGTAATACATGTAAGCATGGAAAGCTAGTAGTGGCCAAAGCATGTGCTAGGCTTTTGTTATCTTAAATGGCATAGAAATGTAAAGGCATATGTATAATTGTACTTATACTTTGGATTAATGAATGATGTGCATTAGACATCATGAGAATGCATGATTTGGACCTTGAACTAGTTGTACCCAAAAGATAGTGTAATGGTAGATGTATGAGAAAGGGGATAACATGTGTATAATGTCATGTGTACTAATGTATAATCATGTGAGCATAACTAGCTTAAAGTAATTATGGCATGAAAGTAAATAAAATGTATATCTTAGGTGGACATGTAATGTAGGCAGGAAATAGCATGTGAAATCACACCCAACTTGGCTTGAAAATGATGCATGAAAATTGGGATATATTATGCCTTTAAAGGGTTATAACTTGAGACTAAATAAATTGCCTATAATTTGTGCCTTGAGGGCTATTATGTATGATAATGTGTAATAACTTTTGAGCCTATGTTTTGGCCTTGTAAATGGCCTATTATATGTTGGCTTTAGGCTTATGAATGTATGAAATTTGTTGTTGAAACTGCACTAAAAAAGGCTAAGATAAGAACCCATAATTGGTTTTTAAACCTTGATGAAATGACCTATTACTATCCAGTTGACCATTACCTGAATAAAAAATACCACTGGATAGTAAAGGGCAAATGTTTAAAAATAATTATGGAATAAATTCAAGCATAATATACCATAATTTTTGGCAATTCTGATATTTGACATTTCTTACAAGAATTCACCCGGTACAGCCTGTTTATAGCCATAATATACTGGGTTAAATTTCTACTGAGTTGTCAAAATTTTAACTATTTATTTTCAAGTTCATAATATTATAAAAAGTAAGTCAGTAAAGAAATGGACACTAATTAAGGTTAAATGGCCCATTAGTTAAACACCTACTAAATGGGTTGACTGGTCAACTTAGGAATTCTTAGCAGCTGTTACACTATTTAATTTTCAGACAGGGTTGATATAGTGGCATAGGTCCCTATTGGGGCTACTAAAATAGTTTATTAAATAGACAACTTTAGACTCTTACCACCTAATGCTATATTTGATATTGCCAGTAGAGCGGCATAGGCCCTTGCAGGCCATTACACTAGTCTGTTGGATAAACTAGTCTGCTGGGTAGACACAACCACTTTTTCATTGATCATTATATGATGTTAATGCAGTGGCATAGGTCATTGAGGGCTATTATACTAGTCTGTTGGATAGACCAGTCTGCTGGGCAGATAACCCCTTGTTATTTGCACCTTGGGTGCTAGAATTCAATTGAGCTAGTGCAAGGGCACAATTCCAGAATGGGGACCACTACACCAGTTTATTTTCCCTCTAGATCTAGTGTTTATTAAGGCTGTCTCCTTAGTTAGGCTAGTTAAAATAATTAAATAAGATTAATAAATATGGTTGTAAAACATGACACAGGGATATTGTACTAGTCTTCTATTGATAAGTGAATAAAGGCTTAATATTGTATAGTTGTGCATAAAATAATTAATAATAACCAAATACATAAATTACATTACTTGTAATAATTAATGGGATATTTACAGATAGAAACCCCTTATGGTAAAATAGTAATTTTGCATGCTAGAATATAATTTGAACTTGGGAAATTAGTATAAGTTGAAAATATAAGTATAATGCATGTTTTAACTATGGGCATTTTTTTAATGGTTGAATTCATCACTGAGTATTTTTATACTCAGCGTACCTATTTTGGTGCACAGGTACCTAGAATAGGGACGTTGCCTTATAAAGCATGCAATGAAGTTCAGAGGTCATTTTAAGAAGGTTAATCATGTATAATAGGTAGCTTTTACACTCTCTATACTTAGGTGGGGAAAATGGGTGTGATGTACATAAGGTACATAGGGTAGTATTTGTAGTTAATAGATTATTCTATAATTAATCATGTGATGGTTTCTTTTATGTATATGTGATATATGTTGATGCTTGTGAGCCTGAGGCTCTTTGTGTTTTATTGTGGCCTATGGCCGATGGTTGTTGTGTGATAGACGATGTTAATAGGATTATATTTGGGGGACCAGAAGAGTCCAGGAGATACGATATATGATATAGAAGTGTTTACATGTATAAATGAATTTTGGGATAGTAACTCAAGCAGCCATTATACTGCTAATTTTTTTTTTCAGAATACCAGGCTATGTTAAAATTAGTCAAAAATAGTCTGACACTATAAAATGAACTTAAATGGACTATAGGAATAGGTCAGACAAGATTGCCTAGTGTAGTATAAGTTGAAGTGAAATGAATAAGATTGGGAGAAGTGAAATGGATGACCTAGTGCGAAGTGTGCCACTTATTAGGTTCCTTTAGGAATCTAGTAGGGGGTGTCACATTTTTGTGGTATCAGAGCATAGGTTAATGTTCTTAGGCTAAGTACATAAGTGATAATGTCTAAGTTTCAAATTCCTCTAAACTATTACGCTACTCAAGGCTAAGAAGGAAAAGTCTTTTGTGATACAAAAATGATTGGTCAAGTTACCTGAAGGAGAGGCCAAGGAACCAATTGGTTTTGTAACCCTAGTTATATAGGGAGCAAGTTATGCATTAGCACCTAAATCTAGTAATGTTGCACAGTAGCTAGAGTCACAAGTGACTGGTTAACAGTAGGCAGGAGTAATCCCTATCCTTATACATCAGGAAGTAGTACATGTAAGGATCTTACAAGATTCCTAAAGTATGTTAGGGAGTATTTCAATGATACATATATAAAGAATGTAAAAGATTCCTAATAAGACTAAAGATAGGTTTAAGGATATAAATAGCTATATCTCTAAAAGAGAGGTTTTGTAGTACTAGAACTAGCTGCATATGACATGGTTGAAATGGTACTAAAAAAGGGAGACCTCTTTTAGAGGAAGAGGTAGTGCATAGTGGGACAGTCCAGTACAGTGGCAGGGTGGCAAGTTGAGGATAGAGGGTCAGTTATAAGCATATTATTAACTTAGGTCATAGTATCAGATAAAGCCCCAGTGACAGAGATAGACATAGACCCAAAGGTCGGGGCAAGCTTCTATTGGTAGATCTCGATTGTGTCCTTAAGTTAATAGCACTTCTTATATAGCTGATAACAGTAATAGACCTCCCATATAGGTCACTTATCAAAAGAGGCACTAGGAGATATGCAGAGAAGGCAAGAGAGGAGAATGTCTTCATTGTGGTGTTAGAGACCACTATAGAGAGAGTGTTCTTAGAGACAAATAGAGGGTGCTCAGACATAGATACCTAATGTTGCACCCCCAAAGTAGGGGCCAAAGGTAATCCAAAGGAGAGTAGTCTAATGCTAGTCGGGGTACTAAAGTTGAGATTTGTGCTTCAGCTAGGCAGTGTGATGTGAGAGCTAAAGAAGAGGCTAAAACACTAAATGTTATTTTATTTATCTAATATTTCAATTTTGGCTTTGATAGACCCTAGTTCAATACCTTTTTTTATATGTGTTGCACAAGCACAGAATAGGCAGTTAGAGCTTGAGTTAGTTGATATAGACATTAGAGATAGCAACCCTATGGGGCAGTGTGTGATTATGAATAGGGTACCTAAGAGACACCTTCTGGTCAGTTAGGGGTATGGATTATGGCTACTTTGATTGAAATGCATTTTAATGAGGTTGATGTAATCCTAAGATGGATTAGCTTATTAAGTATCAGGCTATGACTGATTGTAAATATAAAAAGTCGACCCTCTAGACTATAATAGGAAAGATAGTGATAGTAGATGGTGAGAGAAATCCCATGAATAATCTTAGCTTTACTATTAAAGCATAAAAAATCCTTTAGAATAGGTGTGAGGCATCTTTGGCCTATGCTATTAACTTAAGTGTTTCTAACTTTGATCTGACATATATACCAGTTGTATCCAAGTTTTCTAATGTATTCCCTTTTGTGCTACTAGGCTTACCAGCTTAGAGTGGACTGGATTTTAAAATTGAGGTGTATCCTAACATTGCTGTAGTACCTATTATTTTATGGAATGGCATGTGCTGAAATAAAAAGAATTGAGAGTACAACTGCAAGAGCCAAAGGATCAGGGTCTTGTCAAACCTAGTGTAACTTTATAAGGAGTGCCTATGCTATTTGTATAGAAGAAAAGTAGGTCACTCAGGTTATTTATTGCTTTATAGGCTGTTGAACAAAGTGATTGTGAAAAATAACCATCCCCTACTGGGATGGATGATTTCTTTGATCATTTGAAAGGGGTCGGTATATTTTTGAAAATTGATTTGAGATTTAGATACTATCAGCTGAGGATTAAGGGAGCTGATGTTTCTAAAATTGCATTCAAAACTTGGTGTAGGCATTCTGTGTTCTTAGCAATGCCATTGGGATGCACTAATGTTCTAGCAGTTTTTATTAAACTCAATGAATAGAGCTTTTTCATCTTATATAGATAAGTGGTGGTGATATGCATAGTTAGTATTCTAGAAACTAGAAAGAGTATGAGCACGACTTAAGGGTTATCTTACAAACCCTGAAGGGACAGTAGTTGTATGCCAAGCCTAGTTATTATGAGTTTGGCTGAGTAAAGTTTCTTCTCTAAGCTATATAGTTCCAGTAAAGGGAATCAGGGATAAACCCAGTAAGGTAATAATAATGCTAGAAATGGAAACCACTT
This sequence comes from Hura crepitans, assembly GCA_948208565.1. Taxonomy (NCBI): domain Eukaryota; kingdom Viridiplantae; phylum Streptophyta; class Magnoliopsida; order Malpighiales; family Euphorbiaceae; genus Hura; species Hura crepitans. The sequence continues at coordinate 5,412 of CANXYI012019157.1, forward strand.
AGAAATGTAACTAAGGTGAGAAATTTTTTGAGTTTAGTTGGATATTACAAAAGACTTGTAAGAGGGTTTTCTATTATTTCCACTCCTTTCAATAGACTAGCTAGAAAGAATGTGAAATTCAACTCGAAATGATAATTGTCAAGCATGTTTTAAGTAATTAAAAAAGATGCTAATAGAAGCTCCCTATGATACAACTTGAACATGGTATGGACTTATAGTGCACATGAATGTTTCACTGAATGGCTTCAGATGTGTGTTAATGTAGGATACAAGGGTAGTGGTTTATGCTTCACAATAGTTGAAGCCATGAAAGGGGAATTATCTTACCCATGATTTAGGGCTAACTACTATTTTGTTTATTTTAAAAGTTTGAAGGCACTATCTATATAAAGAGAAATGCCACTTATATATAGATTATAAGAGCCTAAAATATCTCCTTACTAAGGAGAAGTTGAACCTGAGATAGAAAAGCTAGTTGGATCTAATCAAGGATTATGATTGCATGACTAGCCACCTATTAGTGAAAGCCAATATAATGGTAGATGCTAGAAGTAAGGAATTTATGATAACCCTGAAAGGTATGAATGATAGTTGTAGTACATTTTAGGAAATGTTGTGATTTTCAAGTTATAGATAAAGCTAGATTGTTGACAGTAGATTAAGGAAAAATAGATGGAAGAGGAATAGTTGGTTTAGATAGTGAGCAAGGTTAAAAAGGGGAAGACTATAGGGTCTGAGTTGACAAAAAATGGATAATTGTTTTATCAGAATAGATCATACGTACCTCAAATGGATGACTTAGGGTTGTAAATACTGAAGGAGACACATGTGGCTCTTTATTTTATACATCTAGAGAGGAAAAAATTTTGAACTTGAAATCTTATTATTAGTGGCCTAGTATGAAAAGAGATGTGACTGAATATGATGCCATATGGTTGACATGTCAGCAAATGAAAGTTAATCATCAGGTTCATTCTAGATTATTATATCCTATAACGATACTAGAGTGAAAATGAGAGGAGCTAACCATGAGTTTTGTGACGGGTTTACTTTTGGCCAAAAGTAAATGCAATGTTGCATGAGTAATTGTTGATAGATTGACAAAGATAGTTCAAGTTACTCGATCGGGATGGATTAGTCCCTAGAGAGGTTAGCTAGACTATATATGGATGAGAAAGTAAGATGTCATGGTGTGCAAGTGATAATCTTTTCGATAGGGATCTTTGTGTTCTAGTTATTGTCTTTTTCGATAGGGATCTTTGTTTTACTTTTAGATTTTTGAAAGAAGCTGTATGTAGCTTTAAACACTAGGTTGAGCTATGACATAGCTTTTCATCCTCAGTCTGATAGACAGTCTGAGAGGGTGATACAGACATTTGAAAATATGTTGTGAGTTTGTACTATTAAGCTTATAGTTCACTAGAATCTATGTACGTTCTTAGTAGAGGTTGTCTATTATAACAATTACTAGTCTAGATAGGGATAAACCCAAATGTGGCATCATATGGTAAGCAATGTAGGGCTTCTTCGTGTTGGAGTGGAATTGGAAAGAGAGAGATCACCTATGTAGATTTAATCAAAGATGATAAAGAAAATGTGAAATTAAATAAAGAAAGGCTGAAGACAGCTATGGTTAAGTAAGAATCATATGTCGACTTGAAGTAGAGAAACATTGAGTATACAGTTGGTTAAAAAAGTGCTCCTAAATGTTTCTTCGGGGAAAAGGGTGTGAAGGTCCGAGAAAAAGGGGAATGAAGACCCAGGTTCATCGGACCCTATGAAAGTATAGATAGGGTTGGACCACTAGCATACAGGCTTACACTACCACCTAAGCTATAATAAATACACAATGTTTTTATGTTTCTATGCTTAAGGGCTATAATTAAAGCCATTACATATGTTTTCAATGATAAATATTAAGGTACGTCTGAATTTAAGTTATGAGGAGGAACCGATACAGACTATGGCTTATGAAACAAGATAGTTGAAGAATCAGTCTATACAACTGTTATAGTGCTATGGAGGTACCAAATTACAGAGGAAGTTACCTAGGAGCCATGCAAATGGATGAGTGCTTAGCATCCTCATTATTTGCTTCAGGTAATTTCAAGGATGAAATTTTCTTAAAAGGGGAAGAAATGTAATGCCCATGTTCTGAGACTCCAGGAATAGTGCCACTGGGTCCGAGAAGTGTGCTCGGGGTTCTAAGACACTTGCACATAAATCAATGTAGTAACACTAGTCATGAAACTTTGAGGGGCTTTCATCTGTTAAAAAGAGCAAAATTTAAAAATTTAGCAAAACCAAGAATTTATTTCAGACTGTAAACTTCCCTTTAGTGTAATAAAAATTTATAGGCCAGGATTGACTCTAGATGTGCCTAGACAAATCTAAAATATTAGATCTTAAAGCTCAAAAATTCCATTGAGTCCACTAGTCATAGAGTTTTTAGATTTCGAGGTCATTCGCAAATTCTCAAAATCTTCGAGATTAGCACACAAATCGAAATATTCTGAAAACTACCCTATTTATGGAATTTGGGCATGAAAATTTTCGAGCAAGTAAAGGGGATTAAAATATGAATTTTAAAATAACTGTGTAATTTTGGAGGTCTGTATGAATTTTGTTGAATTTCCAAAGTTTTTCAAAAAACTAAGCTGTTTCGGGATAGATCGGGTGGTTATGGAACCTACCCATGCACTTGCTAGCTGGCTTAGTGCCTTGGCAAGTGGTAAGAAATGTTGACAATTGGACTTCTCCACCAAATAAAAGGAAAAAAGAATTCTCCCCATTTACATCTAGAATTAATGCCATAGCTAGGGAAGAATCCCTTTTCACCTTCTTCTTTAACCTATTCTAGAAAATGAACTCAACTAAAAATTTCTCCTAGATGTTAGTGAGGTTCTAGAAAAAGAATGAAGGAAAAGGAGCTCTCATGAAGAAATTAAAAATCACTAAAGGTCTTAGGATTAGAAGCCATCTAGTAAGGGAAAAACGTGAGCTTCTATGGCTTTTCCTTGGTTTTTCTTAAGTTTTCATGGCTAGAAATGGTTCCTTAGGGTGCCTAAAAATGTCAAGGTGTACATGTCTTTTGTTTGAGGTGAATTAGAGCAAGGAAGAGCTTAAAGGAGAGAGAGAAAGTGTTCATGAGGGCTAAAAATAGAGGATGATAACCTTGTGGTGTTGGCAGTGTCTTCTTTTAGTAAGGGAGGTAAGTGAATTCTTTCATTCACCTCATGCCCTTAAATTTTTAGTAAGTTCCCTTTTGAGTTAGGCCTAGTTTTAGTGCTTGAAAGGACTTGGATAGGTTTTCTTTTAAATGGTTATGGTTTATGGCATAATGGCATGAAAATGGTTATGGTTTATGGCATAATGGCATGAAAATGGTCATAGTTGGTGTGTAAAAGGAAGTATGGTATGTGGTGTTTTTATTGGTGTTTCTATTGATGGCCGAGAGGTGTCTAAGTTGTTAGAGTGAGCTTATGATGTCTAAGGGTAAAATTGTGGCTTGTGTATGGAGATGTTAGGGTATCTCTTGTGAATTATTAAGAATATACATTATTAGCATGAAATATATATATTGCTAAAGGTTTGTGTATGAAAGTAAATGTGTGTGGCTTATTTAGTATTGCCTTAGGTGATGTTCAAAGTTAGAATTGCATGTGCTTTAGACTTAAGATGCATGGAAATTCGATATGGCATGGAAAAAGTTTCAGTAATACATGTAAGCATAGAAGGCTAGTAGTGGCCAAAGCATGTGCTAGGTGTTTGTTATCCTAAATGGCATAGAAATGTAAAGGCATGTGTATAAGTGTACTTGTACTTTGGATTAATGAATGATGGTATGTTAGACATCATGTGAATGTATGATTTGGACCATGAACTAGTTGTACGTGAAAGCTAATGCAATGGTACATGCATGAGAAAAGGGATAACATGTGTATAATGTCATGTGTACTAATATATAATCATGTGAGCATGACTAGCTTCAAGTAATTATGGCATGAAAGTAAATAAAATGTGTATGTTAGGTGGACATGTAATGTAGTCAAGAAATGGCATGTGAAATGACACTAAACTTGGCTTGAAAGGATGCATGAAAATTGGGATATAATGTTCCTTTAAAGGGCTATAACTTGAGACTAAATAAGTTGCCTAAAATTTATGCCTTGAGGACTATTATGAATAATTATGTGTAATGGGTTTTTAAGCCTATGTTTTGGCCTTGTAAATGGCCTAGTATATGTTGGCTTTAGGCCTATGGAATGTTTGAAATTTGTTATTGAAAATTGCAATAAAAAAGGCTAAGACATAAACCTAGAATTAGTTTTTAAACCTTGACAAAATGATCTATAATTGTCTAGTTGCCCATTAACTGAACCAAAAATACCACTGGATAGTAAAGGACAAATTTTTGAAAAATAATTATGGAATAAATTCAAGCACAATATACCTTAATTTTTGGCAATTCTAATATTTGAAATTTCTTACAAGAATTCAACCAATACAGCCTGTTTGTGGCCATAACAAACTAATCTAAATTTGAATTGAGCTGTAAAAAATTATAACTGTTTATTTTTGAGTTTATGATATTATAAAAAGTTAATCAGTAAAGAAATGGAAACTGATTGAGGTTAAATGGCCCACTAGTTAGACATCCACTAGATAGGTTGATCGGTTAACTTAGGGATCCTTAGTAGCTACTACACTATCTAATTTTTAGATAGGGCTAGTACAGCAGTATAAGTTCCCACTGAAGCTATTGTACTAGTCTATTGGATAAACAACTTTATACTCTTACCACTTAGTGCTAGATTTGATATTGCTGATGTAGTGGCATAGGCCTTTACAGGCCACTGCACTAGTTTGTTGGATAGACTAGTCTGTTAAGTAGACATAACCACTTATTCAATTATCATTATATTATGCCAGTGCAACGGCATAGGTCCTATGGTTCACTGCACTAGTCTGTTAGATAGAACAAACTTCTTAGTAGATAACCCTTTGTTATTGGCAACTTAGGTGCTAGAATTTAATTGAGTCGATGCAATGGCATAGGTCCAAAATAGGGACCACTACACCAGTTTATTTTCCCTCTAGATCCAAGGTTTTTTAGGGCTACCTCTTAGGTTGGGCTAGTTAAAATAATTATATAAGATTAATAAATCCACATATGGCTATGAAACATGACACAAGGGTATTTTACTAATTTTTTATTAATAAGTGAATAAATGCTTAATATGGTATAATTGTGCATAAAATAATTAATAATGACCAAATACATAAATTACATGACTTGTAATAATTAATGGGATATTTACAAACAAAAACCCTCTAAGGGTAAAATAGTAATTTTGCATGCTAGAATATAATCTGAACTTGGGATATCAATATAAGTTAAAAATAGAAGTATAGTGCATGGTTTAACTGTGGACGTGTTTTTAATGGTTGAATTCACCACTGAGTATTTTTATACTTAGCGTACCTATTTCGGTGCGCGGGTACCCAGAATAGGGACATCACCTCGTTAATCATGTAGTGGAGTTCATAGGTAATTTTGAGAAGGTTGATCATGTACAATAGGTAGCTTTTGCACTCTCTGTACTTAGGTGGGGAAATGGGTGTGATGTATATAAGAGATATAGGGTATTATTTGTAGTTAATAGACTATTCTGTAATTAATCCTTTGATGGTTTCTTTTATGTACATGTGAACTATGTTAATGCTTATGAACCTGAGGCTCTTTCTGTTTTATTGTGGTCTGAGTCCTATGATTGTTGTGTGATAGACGATGTTGATAAGATGATATCTGGGGCACCAGAAGGGTCCAGGATATGCGATATATGATATAAAAGTGTTTATAGGTAGAAATGAATTTTGGGATAGTAACCCGGGAAGCAGTTATGCTGCCAATTTTTTTTCAAAATGTCGGGCTATGTTAAAATCAGTCTATAATAGTTTGACATGATAAAATGAACTTAAATGGATTGTAGGAATAGGTTAGACTATATTAGGAGTCAGACATGATTGCCTAGTATAGTATAAGTAGAAGTTAAATGAATAAGACTAGGAGAAGTGAAATGGGTGACCTGGCGGGAAGTATGCCACTTATTGGGTTCCTTCGAGAATCTAGTAGGGGGTATCACATTTTGACTTTTATATTATTTTATATAATTTTTTTAACTTTTGTACCCTTTTGTATTTTTAGGTGATACATTGACCCAAGCCTCTTAAGGCAATGAGAAGGCCTAGGCCAACTTCGGTTGTCCCCGTACGACCTTGATTTGTAAGTGTAAACACCTTAATTGGTAGGAAATTGCATGAGTAGTGTTATGTGCATTTATGTTCATAATAGAAATAAATGTAATTAAATGCATAAAAATGCAATAAAATGTTATAATTGAAATGTATGATGAATGGGATGATAAATGCATGAAATATGATGGTTTGGTGTGTTAATATGTGATGGAATTATATAAATGCTAGTAATTAGTAGGAATGTAATACAGGTTGGAACCAATTATACCATGTTGTGTGTCATGTGCCTGGTCAAAATTGCATATGGCCCGTTTAATCAAGATTTCTATTCTATATGAGATTGTATGCTATATGAAATATGTGTGTATACTAGAAGTAGCTGAATGCCTTACATGAACCTATCAATTAGTTTAGGCATGTTTAGGCTATGTCGTGCATTCCATGAGCAGAACCGAGTTAATTATTAATTTGTGACTTGCATCATATGGTATTCATCAATTTTGAGATACACGACATGAAAATAATTAGATTATGGTAATGAATAAGCATAGAGATGACCGTGTACCTTTCAACAAGCTTATGGAGCTTGTATAACAAAAATGAGGCATGAAACAATTAAATGGCTATTAAACCCGAAAATGCTTCCATAAGTGTAAATCATCAATGTAAAAGAATCAAAGGGATAAAATGATGATATATGTGATGTAAATGAATGATGAGGCAATGTATGACCATTTGAACATAAATATTAGAAAATGCCATAAAATTGTTATTTGAATTGATATTTGGCTTTTGATCAGCATAATCATATGTTATTATGTTTTAATGCTATTACACCTAAGAAATAAGTCCTACAGGTGTAATGGACACTAATAGGCCTGAGTTGGCCCAGTAAATATACCTAGGACATGCAAAGGTGCAATGAGGTCAATGGTGATTTTATTTGCAATGAGGCCAATGGTGATTTTAAGTAATATAATAATATAAAAAAGTGAAATTGGTTATAATGACATATAATGACATGTTTAATGATGCCTATATAGTTAGACAACCTTGTTTGGATAGGTTGATCAGTCAACTAGGATTGTTAGCAGCTGCTAGCATACCTTAGGGTATGAGACCTATGGGTTATTAATTTATATGCCAATGGGCATGAGAGACTACAAGCCTAAGTTTGTTTATGCATCTACAGATGTTAAAGCCTTCGGTCTTAAGTAATATGCATATGAGGATGTGAGTGTCTTTGGGCCTAAGTGATATGCATCTAAGGATATGAGTGCCTTCGGGCTTAAGTTTACGTACCTAAGGTTATGAAAGCCTTCGGGCCTAAGTTTACGTACCTAAGGTTATGAAAGCCTTCGGGCCTAAGTGTTATGCATCTATGGATGTGAGAGCCTTCCAACCTAACTAATACACATTTATGGATATGAGAGCCTTCAGGCTTAAGTATACGTACCTATGGGTATAAGTGCCTTCGGGCCTAATTAATTCCATTACCCAGTCTTAGTTTGTCTTAATGATATAGGCATATGTTAATCAAATCAAAATGACTAAAAAATACATAATTTGAAGTTACATGTTAAATGATAATAATATACGACATATGGATATAAGTAGGTTAAGTGACATAAAAAAACTAGTTTCATGGTGTTCAGTTATAATTATTATTATTTATATAGCTATAAATGGTGTAATTGTGATTATGATGTGGAAATAAGTCTATCTGTGCATAAAGCCATTTTTGATCCGAAAAATAAATATGACATTATCCCTTGTAATACATATCTATGGTATGGTATCTTATAAGTTGTTATGATGATGATATGATATATGTTGTGCTTTATAACCTGTAAATAATTGTTACATGGTGTTTATGATTTTTGGCATGTTTGATATCTAAAGGCATGATTATTGCTTGAAATGTGCATATTTGCATATAAGACATTGAAACTGCATGTTTCTAATATTAAATCCAAAAATGGCTTGTGTGCTTAAATAGACTTGCTAAAACTAACCTTTTTACAAGTTAAAGTGATTACACTACTAAGCGAAAGCTTAGCACATTGCATGTTTGT
>CANXYI012019318.1:0-13368 GCA_948208565.1 Hura crepitans
CTTACCCCTCCCCCCTGTTAACTCTGATAAAAATGTCTCTCAGACCTCTTTTAACGCTAATACCACCATCACCATCACCATCACCACCGTCACTGTCGCCGTCTCCTCCGCCTTCTCTAAATTATTTGTTTCTCTCTCTCATTCTCAATAGTTGTTTGCTTCTTTACTTTCTGATTCTAGTCGCTGAATCAAAATCCGATTCGATTTGTTTGTTTGTTTTTCTTTTCCTTCCATACTTCCACAACATGATCACAGAGGCTGAAAATCGAATCCGAGCTTAAAGAGATGTCTAGTGTTTAGTTCAATTCTTTTTTGTTTTGGTTTGCCTGATAATAAATATATAAGAAATGTCTGTTGCGGAGCTAAAGGCGCGCCACGTGGCCGCGACGGAGACCGTGAATACTCTTAGAGAACGCTTGAAGGAGAAAAGGCTAATGCTGCTCGACACTGATGGTAGTGTTTTCCTTTCTGAATTCGCGATTTTCTTTATTTTCTTTTGTTTCTTGCAATTGGATATTTGTGTTCGTTTCCCTTTTCTCTTTTTCGCACTTCGTAAAAGTTAGATCTGATTGAGGTCGTGGCAGTTGCGGGATATGCTAGGGCTCAGGGGAAGACTCCGGTCAGCTTTGGTCCCACCGATCTGGTATGTTGCAGGACGCTTCAAGGACATACTGGCAAGGTAAACTATATATGTTTGTGGCACTATTTGCATTTGTTCTAGTAGATATGTGTGCTGTTTGTTCTTAGGTCTGATTTAATTTTCTTGGCGAATTAAGCGTTATAGTTGTTTTGCTCATGCTCTTGGTTCTTTTTGACGTATTGGTGCTAGAATTAAGCACTGTAGATTAATTTATGGCTTAATACCGAACTGAGAAGGAGAAATTGGTGACAATATGCTGCTTGGAAGAAAATAAGCTGTAGAATATTTGTTAGTGATTTGTCATTTTTTTCCTTAATTTGTTTATTTACACAACGAATTGGAAATGTAGAATGAGCAAGGATATTTTGATGGGATATAATAGAAATTGAATTCCAAATTCAACTCAATGAAACTGAAGAACGCGTTGCTAGTGATTTAATTTTACATTGCTACAAAATATTGATTAAATTAATGTTTCTTGAGCATGTATTGTTGTAGGTCTGCACTTGAAGTTATTGTCTGTCCTATTTATTGTAATTCAGCACTCATGTTGTGAACTAGCAACTAAAAACTAATATTTAGGTAATTTTGGTATCTTGGCTTGGCTGATGCTTTGCACAGCAGTCTCTTGGACAAGATTGAGGACATAGGCAAAGAGTGTGCCCACTCTATTGGGTTTAAAAGAAGCATCAGTTTCCCCCCTAAGCTTCTTTCCCATAGGAAATGCTGTAAGACCTACTTTAACAATCATACCATCAATTAAGATGTAGTAGTTTTCTGTAGATTTGAGTATTGAACTACTCATATGTAGATGGTGATTATTGGACACTCTTCAACAACATCATTCAATGAATTATGGCGCCTCAAACAATTTGGTGGTTTACTTCTGGGGGATTAGACAAGTACTCAATTTTTGTAATTAGCATCCTTTTTCTATCTTACTCAGTATTCCACTCTTTCTCTTTGCCTCCTGCAGACATGCTCTCTTATTTAGTTTCTGTCTACACTTGGCCATTGTCTTGAGGGGCAACCAGGTTAACCATGCTTGATAAATTGCTCGCCTAGAAATTTTGACAGAAAATCGACTATAGTATAATTGTCTGTAATGATATAATGCCTACAGGGAGCCTCAAAATGTTTCTTCATCTAGATGGAAGTTGACTCTATTATGGAGGGAAATGTTGATTGATGTTTTGCTATTTTTCTCTGTCATTCTTTTGCAAAAGTTTGATCCCCTGATATTCTCATTCTTTTCATCTCTCTTGCTGCCTTGCACACAGGTTGCATGTTTATGGCACACGTTTTTCTCGACCTCATGTATGGTTGACATGAGCACAACTAGATTGGTTCCCATCCATATATGTCACTGCTAAATTCACAGTCCTATGATCGTTTGACAGATGTATTATGTCGTAATGATTCTCAAAGCTCATGTTCTTCACATCTGTGGAGTTAAAAAGCAAACAAATAAAATACAGAAAACAGGAAACAAGAAACTGAAAGTTATTAGGGGTTAAAACTATCAATTTTGGCACCCATTATAGCAGGAGCAGAATTAATTTTCTCATGTTGGCCTTGAACTTCAAGGCTGCCAATTTAAAATAACTAGGATTGAGATAAAATCACTCACTACTTGGGAAATGGGTTCTAAATCTATAAGAAATTTGCAGATGGAATCTAAATCTATAAGAAACTTGCAGGTGTATTCATTGGATTGGACTCCTGAAAGGAATCGAATTGTTAGTGCATCTCAGGATGGGCGGTTGATAGTGTGGAATGCTCTAACAAGCCAAAAAACTCATGCCATAAAGCTGCCATGCGCGTGGGTCATGACTTGTGCCTTCTCTCCTACTGGTCAAACGGTTGCTTGTGGTGGTCTTGATAGTGTTTGCTCCATTTTCAATCTGAATTCCCCGACTGATAAGGATGGGAATCTACCCGTTTCAAAGATGCTTAGTGGACACAAGGGTTATGTTTCCTCCTGTCAGTATGTTCCAGATGAGGATACACATCTAATTACAAGTTCCGGAGATCAGACGTGTGTTTTGTGGGACATTACAACAGGTCTTAGGACTTCTGTGTTTGGAGGAGAGTTTCAGTCTGGGCACACAGCTGATGTACTAAGGTATGTTAGATGATTCTCAAGTCAGCTTCAGGCTTTTATTCATTTTCTCATCCTGTTCTTGAGGGATGTCATTTTACATTTTCTTTTGGTTTCCAAAATTATCATGATTGATTGATACATTTTCTTGTAAGTATGATGATTCTGATGAACAGCATACTTATTTAGAATTGGATAACACCCTAACAACCTAAGAAACAGAATAGGAAGTGATAAAAGTTTTTAAAAATGTAGAGCAGAAGAAATAATTTATCAAGGGAGGTATCTTCTCGAGGTCTAATTTTAAATTACTATATATTCTGTGCAATTTCAGCATTTCAATCAATGGATCAAACTCAAGGATGTTTGTATCTGGTTCGTGTGACTCAACTGCTCGACTGTGGGACACACGTGTTGCAAGTCGGGCTGTGCGAACTTTTCATGGGCATGCAGGAGATGTCAATACTGTGAAGTTTTTTCCAGATGGCAATAGATTTGGAACAGGCTCAGATGATGGAACTTGTAGGTTGTTTGATATTAGAACTGGGCATCAACTACAGGTATACTATCAAGAGCAGGGTGACAATGAGGTTCCCCATGTGACCTCTATTGCATTCTCCATTTCAGGAAGACTTCTCTTTGCTGGATATTCAAATGGAGATTGTTTTGTTTGGGACACCTTGTTGGCTCAGGTATATGCTTTAACTCTAACAGAAAGCATCATGTTCTGTTTTCTGTTCTGCAAGGATTGAATTTCCTTCCTAGCTTCTTGTATTCTTGAACTTGCATAGTATTTTGTTAATCCTCATACCCAGTTGTGATGATTTAGTTTCTAGTCATCCGTGCCATTGTTACTGTAATGTATGTAGGTGCAAATATCCCCTGCATTTACCTTTTTCAGGTTCTCGCTGCATATCTGATGTAATGTTGATTATTTATCACATTCATAAGAAACTTTATGTTGTGATCCCTTTTGTCTGAATCAGCTCGGTTACCTTTTGTGATGCAAGTTCTTGAATTCGAGTGCTGGTCTTTCTTGTAATGCTGTAAAGTTTTAAAAATAATAGCATATGGAGGCAATTCATTTCCCTGAGGGTGGGTTATATGTGCAGTAAAATGCATGCAGGAAATGTCTGATCTTGTAAATACAAATTTAGTCTTTCTTCTTGAGAAGAAACAGCACATTCTGTTAAGTGCTCGGACCTACCAATGTTATTTATTTATTTTTTTTGAACATCGGACATAACAATGTTCTTTGTCATGGCCTGCTTGTGGAACTTAATCCTTTATTTTTTGTTTTTCTGATTCTTTTCCTTTGATGCGTTTGCATGTTTGCGTGATTTGGTCTCATCATTTATGACAATGGATCCATTGACTTGAATTATAATTTTAATTATGGTTATTTGCAGGTTGTTTTGAACTTGGGAACTCTGCAGAATTCACATGATGGCAAGATAAGCTGTTTGGGCTTGTCTGCAGATGGAAGTGCGTTGTGTACAGGAAGTTATGATACCAATCTAAAGGTTAGTCTACAAATAGGCCATTCCTTGTTCCATTGAGTGTCTTGCGAACTTATGGAAAAATTACACCCTCAATATAAGCTTGATTTCCTCCCTATCCAACATATGCAAATAGAATAAAATAAGCTGTTGATTGTCTGGGTCTGTTAATTTGGGATAGGCTGGTAAAATGATTTCTAAAGCATTTGTTCTAAGAAAATTCTTGGACACGAACATGTCATCTTCATGCCATGGTTGTTGCATTGGGATCAAATTATTGCCTTCAACTATCAGCGGAACCACATGTAATTTTGAGAAGTCTTTCATTGCTGGTTGTAAGTAGCCCATGCTAAAAGCTGCAAAATTTTTTATGCAAGTTTGATAGTGTTATTGCTGAGGCCCAGTGTTTTTTAGTACAGCTAATATATATTGAATATGGATCTACATATGCTACAGTTTTGAGTTATTTTTATGCAAGAATTGGCAAATATATTAGTGGATGGGTGATTTGATAATTAATATTCATCAATGTTGTCACAGATTTGGGCTTTTGGAGGCCATAGAAAGGTGATTTGAGAACAAAAACCGAAGAATGTGCATCATGTGCAGTCGTCCTCTTTCATCCAAGGCTAGTGGATCCTTGCTACTGTACACTAGAATTGCAGTTCCATTGTATTCACAGTAAGATTTGTTGAAGAAACCATGATGTACTAATGCTTTTTAGTAAGTAAAATCCTTGATTGCGAAAACTGAATTTTAGAGGAAAGAAATGAGGGAAAATGTTTCTCGAAAACTTTTTGGAGTTGTGGGAAGGGCCTTCTTTGGTCTATTTCATCCTTTGTGCAGTTGCCCATTCTTGTGAGAAGTTTTTAAGAAACTAATATTATAAAATATCTTTGTCTAGAGCAAGTAGTAAAACCCAGGGATTTGAGGCAAATCATTCCTAAAACGAAGGTAAGTCTCTGTCTTTTCCACTTTCTACTACTTTTTTATTTTTTATTTTTTAATTTTAAGTTAGCATATCAATTCTCTTTTTCAAAAATAATGAGTACCGAATTTAGAAAATGAAGGCAGTTGAAATCTGGAACTAGTTACAATATGCCGGTGTGTTTTCCTTGCCTGAATAATTCATAATATTAGGCTTAACCCACAGGATGGCATTTAGTTGATTTCGCTTGATTTAAAATTAGACTACTTTAGAACTTGCTCAAGATAGAATTGCATCGTATCGTCTCTTTTTCATTTTGTTACATTTAGAACTTTGTTAAAAAATTAGACTACTTTAAAAAGATTCTTTGTTTTTTTTTCTTAAAAAAATAAGGAAACTGAATAAATTGATGGAGCTTTTATTAACGGAAATAATATTAGTTCTGATTGGTTACTTTGGATATTATTTTTCCTGTTAAATTTGGAAATAATGAATGAACTTGGATTCTCTCATATATCTGATTTAAAGAACATTCTACTCTATTGACCCGTCAAAAGTGTTTTGATTAAATCCTCAATTTGTGTGATTTATCGTTCTTGGATAAAATCTGAAACATCAGGTAACGGCGCATGTGAGAGAAACTGGCAGAATGCCATCTTCCACGAGAATTTAAAAAATTTGTACATGGGAGTTCGTCTACACGTTAGCTCACTACACCAAGGCAAAAGAGATTAATCTCTCAATATTGCATCATTTATAACTCTACAAAGTGTATCACAATTCATATTTGTTCTGATGCAAAACCAAACGAGTTCAATGCCTCCCAAAAATTCATATTCAAAAGTTAAATCTCAAATGTTTATCAAGTATCAAACAAGCTTGATGCGACCCTATACTTAATCCCACAGTTTAAGCCCGAAAAGGAGGGGGAAAAAAAAAAAGAGAAGGAATAATATCTATCTGTAGACCTGATTTAACGCATGATACAAGAGTATTATTGGCACATTAGACCGACAACTATAGAAGCTCCAAGATAAATGAAAAATCATTTCCACCCCCCAAGCTAGCTGGTTTCCAGTTCAGAAGGAATGCCTCTTCTTTCTATAACAAGCATTTTCAGCTTGCAGCTATCTGCCCCCTCATCTCATTAGCGAAATAGAAATATAGGCCAAGGTAATCTAACAAAGAATGTATTTGTCACTTGGCTGACCAATTAACCGCTTGCAACAATCTCATGGATGGCATCACTAACAGATTCATCCTCAGATCTTACCACCAATTTCATCGCAACATCCTTCGGACCATCTATCCCAAATTGCAACCGTACAAGGACCTTCATGTTGCCGATAAAAATGCCAGATAGTAGGCAGGTATGTGACCTTGAATTGCTTGAAACAACCTCTGTGCCCTGGACAAAACCCCAGAAGGTACGTACAGAACAAGCATATGTTAGAAGTAAAGAGATGTTGAAAATAAACATAATATGCTTCCGTATCCAGAATTGAAGTAGAATTTGACAAAAGCGACAAATGGCCTTGAGTTCCATGTTTGCATCATGAAATGCTAATTAATATTTAACCATAACAATACAAGGCCAATGATTTCCCTGGACAACTTTCAGACTCTACAATAGCCCAATTTCTTGATAAGAATAAGAAATTTGAGATCTAAAAGCCAATTCGTCCATGCCCCAGGGCTTAGGGTTTAAACATCATCAGTATTTACCAGCAATTTTGCAACTAAATATCAACATACTAACCTCACATGGTTGCATGCCAAGAAGGCTGATAACAGCATGAACAGCTTCAGTCAAGCTCTCTCTTGGGCCAAGGCCATACTCATCCACACGCTCAAAATCAGGGCCCATTTTTTCCCATTCATTCCTGAAGTTTGGTACTGCCACTTGCTTCATGTAATCTGCTGCTGCAACCTCCAGTTCCTCGAGTTGATATTCATCCTCTACACCATCTTCCTCTGCTTCTCCAGTTGTTGGATCAACCTGCAGTGCCACCCAATCAAAGAAATGAAATCCATGCTATGATTTGGCATATTATCGGCATCTAATAGTTCCGTAAGGCCATTTCAACATATCAAACTGCATCTAATTTCCTAATTAACAACCGAAATTATATCCACAAAAAATAGAGTTGGGAAAAAAAAAACAAACACATCATTGTCAAAAGAAGGCTAGTGAATTTACCTCCTTAACAATGAATCTCAACATGTTCGAAAACTTTCCAACTGCAGGGACTCCCTCTGGCTTTTCAAATGCCACAAAAGTTTGTCCAGGTGAATCATAAGGAAGAGATCTTAAGGGATTGGAAGCCACCTCAGAGAACTCCTCTGCTTCTGAGGCATCCACAATAACAGAAACCTGCCAGCAGATGGAATTTCATGAATATGGTCCATATGCATATAGGATTGGGAAAAAATGATGCAGTTGCTTTCTAAGAATCAGTCATTACATTTTCTAGCAATTGCTCTGGAATTGTGTTAGTGCAATTATACTGGAAGACAACATGCCCATCAAAAATGTGCTTAACAACATTAACAGCATATTCTGTCTCTGCTTCAGTAAGCTCCACAGGTGCTGAAGACTGTTGAAAAAAGAAAATACAGCAACAGCGAAGTCAATCAGTCTATAGAGATTTCTTCAACACAAATTATAACATAACCAAAAAAAAAATTTGAATGATAAACCTTGAAAGGCTTCCCAAAGTTTGAGAACTCAGGGATGGAAGAAAGAAGCTTTGCATAAGCATCAACGGTAGATGGAGGACCAGCTGGGGGAGCACCAAGACCAGCAGGCTTTTTCCCTGGGGCTTTCTTTTCGGCAAGTGGCTGAGATTTAACTTCTCTTGGCACAGAATTAATATCAAAAGGCTCTTCCGAAGGTTCCTGTAACAGTACATGTATGAAACGGTAAAATCCAAATAAATTGACAAAAAGGATGGAGATGTTTCCACTGCCTCATAAAATTATTCATTTTATTTTAAACCAAACAATCTAATCTAATGCTTTTCCTCTACAACCATATATTAGGTTAATTGGTTCAGTATTGATTTCACATCCACACATGGGAGGTGAATCCTGGTGTAAAACTGCAATAAGAATCAGCTGTATGTTAATTCTATGCTAAAAGCATCACGTGGTCAGACAATATTGCAATGGATAAGCTAAATATTTTACAGGCTTATCCTTTTAGAACAGGAATATCGAGCATCAAACCACTAGCCAACTAAGCCCAAGGGCGCTTTTCTCCTATTTAAAAGTGAGAAAGCTTACCGAATCTTTTCCTTTGCCAATTGTGCAATTTGCTTGACATAAAAATAATAGCATATTTTAACTGTTCTCATTGCCAAATAATGGCATATAGGATCTAAAATGCTA
The DNA here is from genome assembly GCA_948208565.1 of Hura crepitans. Classification (NCBI taxonomy): domain Eukaryota; kingdom Viridiplantae; phylum Streptophyta; class Magnoliopsida; order Malpighiales; family Euphorbiaceae; genus Hura; species Hura crepitans. Next base: position 8,559 of record CANXYI012019318.1, read on the forward strand.
CCCCACCATCATTGCAGGCTGTCGTATGAATATTTATCAGTCTTATTTACAGTACTAAGAGATAGTTTGCATAGCATAAGAGTATGCCAATGACTAATGATGGCCACCTGGAAGTGGAAGAGGTACTTTAGTTGGAGCTTATCGTAAGATATTTTCTACATCTCTCAAACCCAGAGCATTAGACACTAATTAAAGGTTATGGCCAAAAGAAAGTAAAACCGATTTCAGATGCAACATATTCCTGTGAATGTAATCCCATTATTTTTACAACCAGGTTGGTAGCAAAATACTACTATCACACAAAAAAACTTACATAATTTTTCAAACTTGTCTCCAGATTTACTAGAGGAATATCCAGTGGACCAAAGAGAAAATCTTGCATATCCTTGTCAGTTTCAACAACCTGGCCATCACCTCCGAGTGTATTAAGATAAAGAGTTGCTCTATCACGAACCTACACTTCAGAACAGGAAATCTTAAGGGAAACAGTTTACAGCAGGATATAATAATTTAGCTCAAAATATCTTTAAATTATATACATAATGCACTGATAAAGGAGAACTTCAACATTCTTTCATATAACAAACTCACCTCATCATCGCTGTCAAGGAGACAGCGTTTCAGCAGAACAAATATGCGTGGCTGAAACAGAAATCAGAATAATATCAACTAATAGTCAGCAGCCAATAGTTCACCAAGAGTAATTGAAGCAAATATCAAACATAGACATGCACCACACCTTCAACTGATCCACCAAAGCACCAAACTTTGCTAATGTGCTTACAGCAGCAGCTCGAACAGTAGCATTCTCAAGATGAACACGATTGTAGATGTAACGTATATATTTGCTGGGGTCTGAAGTCTTTGGCCCCTCAATACCCAGAAAATGGAGTATCTAATTCAAAGAAGAGTCGAGATAAATTAACAAATAGGTATAACTATCAACAAAAAAAGAGAATAAATTAATAAAACATGTCACCTGTGTAGAAAGGTATGTGAATTCGCAATCTTCAATGAACTCACACAAATGAAGCAACCCACTTTCCTTTGCGTCAGGAATATCTCTAATAAGGATTACTATGGAATCTACAATTGCTTTTTTATACTCGAAACCACCTTCTTCCCGGAGGATGTTGCTTAAGAAATTCATCCTTAAAACAATACAAAAAAAAATTAACCCAAGTTGCCAATAATTTTTTGAACAATAAGACAGGTGAAAAAAAAATCACTCACAGCGATCTGTACTTCAAAGGAAACTTCAAACACAGTGACCTTATGGCTTCCACCACAACAATTTTGAACTCATCAGCAATATCAGACATGAAATTTGTAATCTGCTTCATCAAGCGATCCACGCTTGATTCATTTCCTGTCTTAAGCAATGTTGTGATGGCAAGTGTAGCAATACTTCTGTTCTGGTCAGAAATTAAACTCTCCATATCAATGTTGCAGTTAGTGACTGCCATTGGATGAGTCATGGCCACCTGAAAATCAACATAAATTTCAGCAATTCAGTTCTGATTCCTCAACTTTTTCAAAAAGGAAATCATCTCCATTCCCACAAATAGATAACTCTGTAAATAATACCTCAGCACAATAACTTATAGATGATTTGAGAAATATAGCCTTAATAGCTTAAGGAAAAATCTGTATACCTTGTTCAAAGTGCGGACAGCTGCAAATCTCAGCACAGGTTTGGAAGAACTCAAGAAGAGCTGGAGAACAGTAATTGCTGGAGTTAATTCTCGGCTTGTCACTCCACTAAGCTCTGTAATAGCTCTGGCAGCCTCAAGAATCACCATCTCTGCCTTATGGCGCAAACAGCCCTCAAGAAAATCATAGAAAGGACGTTCTCCTGTTTGTGTGTTAGCAGCTGACTCGCGAATAACCTGTACATGACAATTTTATAATAACAGCAGAAAAATAAGAACTACAAATACCAAAATACCCACTTGACTAGTATAGCGAATCAAGAGGCACTGAGCCAATGGGGAGCGAACAGTTCCCCTGGTCAAACTGGTAACCAACTTGCTGACAGCTAGTCGATCATTCTGCCTTATCTGAAAGTTTAAAAAAAAAACATAAAAGCCTTAGCCCCTAATCCATTTAATTCCACAAATAAGATCTGCAATAGCTACTTCTCTAGCAAGCATTCCACCACTATGGAAAGCAACGAAACCATCATGAAATGCACTTTTGCAAGTCTCAACTGTTATGGAAAGCAAGTACCCAGAACTTGGTAACATCCAGCAACTGCATTCTCACCTCATGATGAACAGTAGGACAGATTTAACCAATATTCTTCCAAATATTCCAAATGACATATGAAAATACGGCTAACACTTCCAATGCAGTAGCATTGCCACTTAGTGCAAACGGAACTAAATTTACATTCACTAGAAGGAAAGGAAGCAGTGGAGATAGAAAACCCAAATGATGGTCAACCTAAACAAACTTTTTGCCACAAAATGAAAAAACTATTACAATGTACGAGAACAATTCAGTAGAAGCTTAGATTCAGCAAAAGTAATAACACAGGAAACACGAATATGGCACAATTACAAACAGTCAATGACAGTAACATAAAAAGAATGCTACAGAATGCTTTTATATAAGGCTTGAAGACAAATATACAAAAAATGAAGTAAAATAAAAATCTTCCACAGCTGGTACTTAGCACAGACAATATTCGTATTGCAAGTATTAAACAAAAAAAAAAAGTTCAGCACACCTGATGCAGCAAAGCCAGTGCGTGAAACTGTACAAGAGCAGCTCTTGATTGCACAGCCTCCTGAACCTCATTACTCCACCTTTTAACTATTTCTGGATTTGTCTGTCAAACAATAAAAATATAAAGTTAAGTTCTTGAATAAAGGACTAAAAAGGCCATCACAAAACCTTGCTACCAATACCTGGAGTAAATGGATCCCGCTAACCAATGCCGCACTTGCAACCACTGGATTCTTGTCAACAATAGCTTGCTTCAAATATCGCTCGATTTGGGTTAGCAAGGTACCATCTGTTATCCGACAAAGCACCCGAATAGCATTTGCCCGGTACATATCAGTCTTGCTATTCATGTCCTTCATAAGAGAGCTTGTGACGATGATAACCTTTAGAAAGTAATATAGTGAGTGAGTATCTATACTGTCACAACCAATAAGTTGTAGTAACATAAAAGAAAGATACTAACTAGAACATAGCAAACAACCTCATCCGATGATGGAGATAATTCCTTGATCATCAAATAGACCATTCTCCTCAAACCCAAATCTCTTGACTGAAATAGTTTTGTCACAGCAAAGAAAACTTCTGTGGCTTCAATCTGTAAGAATAATGCAGAAGCACATTACTCAGATGATGTTTCATTATTTTATATTGTGCCATATCATGTAAATAAAACATGTGATAGCACTTTGCAAAGCATTGATCTAGTTGCTCATGGTTCCATTAAGAACTAAGCTCGTTAGAGGAGAAAATTGACCTTGGTGAATGTCTCTCCTTGGTTCAGAAGATACAGAAGCTTTGTGATCACCTGAAAGCAAAATGACAAACCAAAATCCATAAGCAAGCAAATCCTCAATTCTCTATTGCTTACGCTCCTGGACAAGCAGATATAATTTCAATGCACTGCAAACAGAGAATGACGTAGTAAAAAGAAAAAACCTGAGAGCATTTTCTTGGATCAAGCTGAGGGTCATTAAAAACCCTAGCTTCCTGAAGAACAGCACCCTTCTCAATCCCCAAGTATGGTGAATACTCCGCTGCCAATAATAAAAATTACATAATCATGCAAGATATCAGTCTTTCCTTCATACAAACAATGATTGTTCATTTACCATGAAGCAATACAGAATCTAGGAGATCTACAGTGACCGAACAATCCACATCAAACCAACCAACAGGGTAAGAGTACAAAAAGCATCTCCATTAAGATTAGTGTGACTCAACAAATGCACAGCTTGATCAGATTAAGCGAAATGAGAACTTACAGATTCTGTAATTAAAACTAACCTGATTCAGAAAGCTGCTGGCTGAACAACGACGTGGTCCATTATGATGAATAAAAAAAAAAAACAACTGAAGCAATATCTATAAATAACTAAACGTCACGAGTTGCTAAACAATCCACATTTGATCAACTAATCCGAGAACATTGACACAGAAATGTTAAGGGTTAAATGGTAGAGACTAATTTCAACATTCGTACGTAAGAAGAACAGAGATCAGATCAACTAAAACCGCAGGTAATAAACTAAAAGAAAAGAATAAGTTCTAAAGAATTTGACCTAATCTCACGGATTTAATTAACAATAATGAGTGAACACAATAAAATGAAACAGATCTAGAAGCTAACGACTGATCTAACACTCGTAAACTATGATTGCGCAATTGAGCCGCAAATTCAACGGATGAAAACAAATTGAAGTATAAAATTGAGTGAGAAATCGGATCCCTGGTAAGCTAAGAAAACGAAAGCTGGTGCAATACCTTCATCATCACGGTCGTCGTCTTTCTTTATAAGAGGCTGAGCCATTTGCTGAATGCTGCCAATCTTCAAGATCTTCAATCAAATTTATAGTATCTCCCTGCGTATCTGTATCGCTCGGTGTGTGGAGTCTATCTCGTTCCCTCTAATAAACGCAGAGGAGAAATTTTGAAGACGAGGGATCTGCAATTCTTTTTATCTTGTGCGATGTGCTACCGTGAGTGGCCTTAACGCAATAAAATGGTGATCTGAGGATTGTTTATGTTATGAATACGTACTCCCATGGAGTGTGACTAATCATAAACCGCCACATCACCATTT
>CANXYI012019329.1:0-10802 GCA_948208565.1 Hura crepitans
ATTTACCAATATACTTTATGGAATTCTTTATAATGATTACTCTGTACACATATCTTTAGGTTTCTACCAATTTTGATCTCTTTTTATGATCCACAGTATACAAAATGTCCATACATTAGTTTCTTTAAACTTTATCCACCCATTATCATGCATTAATAATTTCTTCTTTGTCTCTTAATTTTTTCAGTCAGCTATTCAATAATTTATCAGCTCTTTAACCCACTTTGGTCCAGCTAGACTCAACTAATTACCTCTCTAGTCTACCATATATTTATTCCACTTATGTTCAAGATAAAAAGACACAACCATTATTTTATTTCATTTGGTCATATTTTTTGGACAGTTATGGGTCATTGGAATTTCCTATACTACTATAGGTCCATTATTACGTAAGAGTTACTTTTCATTTGGTACATTTTTCTCACTAACCTATTACTTTGTTTTATTTTCCTATCTCCTCAACCCCTTTATATCTTAAAATACTTTACTCTATCCACATTACATTGTTCTTAGCATACACATTAATTATTTCACACACTAAAATCTTAAACCACATTCCTTAAATAAAATTCTTATTCTTTCATCTATTATTTCTCATTTCCCTTATGACAGATCATGTTCTCATGCATCTATCTCACATACATCATTCATACAACCTATTTCCCTAATTTCTCACATATTCCTATCATTTCTCATTCATTCCTTGTCTCTCACATGCCATATAGCAATTCACCATCCTACCCTTACATGTCATCATGTCCTACATGCATACCCATACCATGGCATACATGAGATGCACATAGTCATGTATGCAATAGATAAATACACATCTTTTCCACATCTAATACACATCCATAACTTCTTATCTCCTCAAGTCAAACCTCCTAACATTTATTTCACATGCACACACCCATGAACACCCATATGAACACAACTTCCACGCATGTACCCCAAGCTTAAATGCCATATTTTTCTTAAAATACATGATGGGTTTGAGTTAAATTCACTTACAACTGGCTCCCAAACATGTTGAAGCCACTCCAGAACCCTTTAATTTATCTTCCTCCACCTTAAACCACTACATCCAAAACTTCCATAATAGTTCCAACCTTTGAAAATTCCTACATGACTATGCATAGACCAAACTGAAATCTCTTTTCATAGATAACATTTACACCTCAAATACTCCCTAAGAAAAATAAGAAACCATGAAAAGTTCACTTAGACATCAATTTGCCACTATTCATCAAGTTCTCAAAACTCACTTTTTAGACATCCTTTTCTAATTCTATCGCTTGGATTAGCTTCAGTGAATCATTGAGGTCAAAGATTCTATAATTTTGTGTGTTTTTAGCATGGAAAGAGAGAGAAAGAATTAAAAAATGGGAGAGCTCCTATAGTGGAAATGGCATCAATCGTTAGTGGAAGGGAGGAGATGGTGACCTCTTTTTCATCCTATCCATACACGCACATGTTCCCTTACATGTATAAGCAAAGTGGATGGCCACGATTGTGCCATGTGTCTATCGAACAACCCAAATTAATCCTATTTTGTTTTAAAATTTGAAAATTCAAAATAATTTCTATAGACCTCCAAAAATCATAATTCCTATTCCAAAAATCCTTGATTAAATTTATTAAGGGTCCCTCAAAATTTTAGCCCAAAACTCCCCCAAGAGATAGGGTTTCTATTCACTCTATGCCATTTTAAACTTTAAAAATTCACAAAATATTCTTTGGAACTCCAAAAATATTCATTTCAATTTTAAAAATCATCGCTTACTGTCACTAAGGCCTACATAAAATTTCAAGTCAAAATCCAATAGTGGACTTTCTGACACTATTCACCCATCAGAATAAAATATTTAAAAAAATATTAAACAACCTCAAAAAATTAAAATTCCTTCTCCATCATACTCATTGGAATTTTTGAGGTACAGGGTATGACATTTTTGGGTCTGTTCAAGCACCTCCTAAAACTTTCTTAGCACAACCTTTTTTTATCTCTGCATACACTAGTTCTTGACCTGAAATGATTTATTGGTTCTACTAAATTTTTAAATTCATTCATTTTACCCACTTTCAGGCCCGTCAAAGTTTTATGACCAATATGCCAGTCTTTGGACTCAAAATGATGCCCTCGCACTGTAGGGAACATCCCTCAAGCCTAAAATTATTGTTCATAAAACCTTGGCTTACGAGCATTACAAGTCTTCCCCTTTTAAGAAATTTCATCCTCAAAACTTTCAGTAGTCACACAGTTGATCAATTTCACATTCTGTTACTATATTTCTATTCTTATTTCCATTAAGGTTAAACCTTTGTATCTTCATGCACCTAAAATTTTAAAGTTGCATCTCTAGTCCAGTACTAAACAAAGTTCTTAGGTCCAAATTTCTTTTAAAGTGGTTAAAGTTCCCTCGACATACTTTCATTATTATCACATTTCATTCCATCTTACATTAATCTTGTGAAAAGGGCTAAACTGGATACTTTCACTATGTCTTCTATTTCCACACTATGTTCCCAGTTAGAATACTGAGCACCACAAAAGTGTCCTTACATACTCATTTTAATCTAATATCCCTTACTTTGTTTGCACTACCACACTGTCTCATTATTAGGTACAATTTTATAATATTACCTCAACATCATAATGAAATATTTCTATTTAACTTTCTCACAATAATCTTTCCTAATCTTGCTTTCCTCTAGCACATTTAAATGCTAGGTTATACTCTTCTTCTTCTTATTTATCCGAATTCCATCTTAACTAATTTCTCTACTCATCTCACACATAGGCTATGTTATTCTTCTTTTGTTGCCTTGTTGTAGTTAATTCTTTAATCACACTTTCATTTCCTTTAATATCTCAGAACACTTTAGTTTCTAAGTTCCTCTTAAGTACCTAATTGTTTCTCTTCTTCATCTATCTTGTGGAGGTTATTAATTCACTAGCCACTTGATTCACTTCCCCTCTTAGGTTCCAGAGAGTTCGACTAGCTATCTATATTCATCATGAATCATTAAGACATCTCCCATCGCTTCATTCCCAGTATACCCTTATAGGGTCCATGCCTTGATATCTAAATCTTTTCCTATATTTACACATTAGTATTAGCACTAGCTTTCATCATCTTTCTACTCATAATTTCCTTATCATCCTCTCTTTATTACCATCACCTTGTTCTTTTCTCTTTCATCACTCTATCAAGTCCCTTCAATATTAGGGTTGTCATCATGCCATGCTCGATTTCCAAAACACATGCATAGAGTTTTCATCATAGAGAAAATCATATCAATGTAATGCTAATGGCAAGATACATTCTAAGCTATACAATGTAATGCTATGTAATGCCCCAAGGCCAGTAGTCAATGCATCAAGGAAAAATAATAGCCCTCACCTCAGGGACCTTGACAACCAATTCCTATCCTTAGTTTTTTCTAACTCTCACACTACCACATATCTTATGGTTCACCTGCTAACCATTGATGTCTCACTCCTGTTGCACTTTTAACTTTATCAGCTTTACTTTCTTGCTTAACTCACACCTCTTTGTTACTCTTTAATCATGTTATACTAGGCTTTAGCCCCCTAACTTTCTATGCCTTTCATAAGTTGCCAACAACTTTTTCAACAAACTTCAAAACTATAGGCAACTAAATTGCCTTATTCGTAAGTCACTGAATTTTTCCTCTTTCTCAAGTTCTGAAGACATTCAATCACACTAGTTATAATATTTTAATCATTCCTTTCTCATTGATAATTCTTGAATCTGCTTTACCACTTCCCTTAGGTTCTTTTAGATTTCTTTAGTTCTTTTCATTCACTTTCTTATAGCCTCATCCGTCTTCTAATAGGTACTCTGGTGCAAAAAAGTAGGCTAACTTTTCATTACTTTTTATCGATTCTTCATTCTTAATACTTAGCCAATTTTCACCTTTCCTTCCCTATCAAGAACCTTATTCACCTAAAAATCACCTAATAATGGCCTTACAATCACTATGCAACACATAAAAGTACTATACTTTCTTCTTTCATATGCTTCTGTTTTGTGTTTGCTTAAATAACCATACTATCTCTCCCTACCATCCACAAAGTCTGTTACTCCTCTATTAGGGCATTGTTGTCCTTTCATGGCTTTATTTACAATATTAGCAAACTCCAGTTATGAAGAAGAGGATCATATAACACCATTACTTTAGCCCATTGTTTCTATCCCAAGAAGTTCACATAGTTATTTTGTCAATTCGTATCAACAATCTTTATTTACCAGTAGTGTAGAGACTATCCATGTCCAAAACTCCTAAGGCACTCATGCATTACTATCCAAAACTACCTAAACCCACTTTAATACCACTAAATGTAACACCCCTTGCCTATTCTAGAAGAAAACAGGGAAAATGTGCTACTTCCTGTGAGGTCACCCATCCTTGGATTTCCTCAGGAGAATTTCTTTTAACTTTTACTTAGTTTTTTCCTATTCAGTCTAGAAATTTTATTTAATAGTTCTAGAGATCTGAGGTAAACCTACCAGGCATATGACACTCACACGCCTGGGTTTATAGTTAAATATTAGCCTAGGCTATGATTACGGCATGAAGCTCATTCCACACTAACAATAGGACAACATATTCACTATATAGCCATCACACCATCTCGGTACCCATAGTAACATGCACGAGTACTTGTATCTTTTAAGACATGATATCTAATCAGAAAATATCATAACTAGATAGTCGTTAGCTACACTGATGATCATTTTCATCATATCTTTCCAATCTACCACCTGCACATCGAACACCCAATACGCTGAGTATGCACTTAGTGTTGAATTTAACCAAACATACCATATATCACTATCACATGTAAGCACACAAGACATTTCAATTTAGTTTTAGTTATAACTTCAAATCTCTCTATTTTAGCATTCAGTTAAGCTTAATTATTCACTAGTTTACCATACCTTAACTAAACTCATAACCTAGGGTTTCACATGATGTTTCATCATTAGTTACTATCTCATTATCGTTGAATTATGATTCATACTGGCATTCTTTCATTCTAACTATCCTTACTATATTTAAGTTATATGACTTGAATAGCTTTGCCATTTATTCTTTACATTTACTGATCTATCTCAGTTCCTTAGCTCTATTCATTTTGTATATAGGCATGATTTATTGCCTCTTTAATTTTAATTAGATAATTCCCTCTATATCTATTCTATTATACATGTCTTCCTATTTATTCACCATTGTTCAATCATTTACTTTCCTTAAGAGTCTTACTAAAATTATAGAGACTAATCCAATCTCTTTTCGAGATAGGTTATCTCTTGTTCTTAAGATGTTACTCATTGTTTATCTCAATCATAACAATTTAACTTTTAGTTCTTTTTAATGTCTTTCAAGTCTGTTCAAGTTCTTTACTTAATCCACTCATACCCTTACGGTTTAGAAAGAACTCCTAACTATTAGATAACAGGAATCACAATATGCAATGGCCCCCATTTTGGTCCTCGATTTCTATACCAACCCAGTCCAAGAACTGAATAAAAGACAAAGTTGTACAGTGGTCTACATTATAGACCTTATTGTCTATACACACCCTTCACCCGATAGCAATGATCAGTTCCTAAGAACCTCCCAATATAGAAAAAGGGATAGTAGGGATTAGTCCCATGGGACCTCTTAATATCCTAGGGATGTTAGCACAAGAAAGACATCTAGTGGATAATAGGGATCAGTCTCATAGGACCTCCTAATATTGACAAGTGGGTAGCAGGGATTAGCTATAAGTCTTCTAATACCTAGAATGTGTAGGCTTAAAGCAATACTCAGTGGCTACACCCGCCATACACAGGCTAAAATCCATACAGACTCATCTTCTAGCAGCTGCAAAATCCCTAGTTAACTGATCAACTTATCCAGTGTATAAGTAACCATAAATCCTAAGATTCTCTTTCCATTATCTTTCATAGTCAGTATATTCCATATTAATTCATATCCTTGATTAATCAGCTTGCTTTATTTATCAATCAAATTTCATTTGACATCTTTCCAGTCTTATTACATTACCAAGTTCCCCACTCAAGTTTCATTCCTTTCATTAATGTCACTTGATGGTCTCTTATCCCCTTAGCCTATGGTTCTAATTTATCTTTACGGTTAGTTTATGTTCATTGTACCTCACTTCCATGTCTCCTAACATTATACTCAATGGCTTTTATGTCACATCTTCTTTGCATTATATTACAATAACTTAGTTCCCAAGTTTAGTAACTAATTCTCATGGTTACTATTTTTATATTAATATTTATTTTTCGTACTGTCAGATAATTTACCAATATACTTTATAGAATTCTTTATAATGATTACTCTATACACATATCTTTAGGTCTCTACCAATTTCGATCTCTTTTTATCATCCACAGAACACAAAATGTCCATGCATTAGTTTCTTTAAACTTTATCCACCTATTATTGTGCATTAATAATTTCTTTTTTGTCTCTTAATTTATTGAGTCAATTGTTTAATAATTTATCAACTCTTTAACCCATTTTGGTCTAGCTAGACTCAACTAATTGCCTATTCAATCTACCATATATTTATTCCACTTATGTTCAAGCTATAAAGGTACAACTATTATTAAATTTCATTCGATCATATTTTTCGGATAGTTATGGGTCATTGGAATTTCCTAGACTGTAATAGGCCCATTATTACTTAAGAGTTACAATTCATTTGGTACATTTTTCTCACCAACCTATTACTCTATTTTATTTTCCTATCTCCTCAACCCTCTTATATCTTAAAATGCTTTACTTAATCCACATTACATTGTTCTTAGCATATACATTAATTATTTCACACGCTAAAATCTTAAACCACATTCCTTAAATAAAATTCTTATTCTTTCATCTAGTATTTTTCATTTCACTTATGACATATCATATTCTCATACATCTATCTCACATGCATCATTCATACAACCTATTTCCCTAATTTCTTTCACATACTCCTATCATTTCTCATTCATTCCATGTCTCTTACATGCCATACATCAATTCACCATCCTACCCTTACATGTCATCATGTCTTACATGTATACCCAGACCATGGCATATATGACATACACATAGTCAAGCATGTAACACATATATACACATCTTTTCCACATCTAACACACATCCATAATATCCTATCTCCTTAAGTTACACCTCTTAACATGTATTTCACATGCACACACCCATACGAACACAACTTCATACATGTGCCCTAAGCTTAAAATGTCATATTTTTCTTAAGATACATGATAGGTTTCAGTTAAATTCATTTATAGTGGGCTCCCAGACATGTTAAAGCCACTCTAGAACCCTTGAATTCATCTTCCTCCACTTTGAACCACTATATCTAAAACTTCTATAATGTTTCTAACCTTTGAAAATTCCTACAAGATTATGCATAGCACTAAACTGAAATCTCTTTATGCATAGCACCAAACTAAAATCTCTTTTCATAGATAACATTTACACCTTAAATACTCCCTAAGAAAAATAAGACACCATGAAAAGGATCACTTACACAATCAATTTGGCATTATTCATCAAGTGATCAAAACTCACTTTTTGGACATCCTTCTCCAATTTTGTCACTTGGATTAGCTTTACTGAATCATAGAGGTTAAGGACTCTATAATTTTTGTGTGTTTTTGGCATGTGAGGAGAGAGAAAGAATAAAAAATGGGAGAGCTCCCATGGTGGAAATGGCGTCAGCCATTAGTGGGAGGGAGGAGATAGTGACCTCTTTTTCATCCTATCCTTACACACACATGTCCTTTTAGGTGCATAAGCAAAGTGGATGGTCACAATCACGCCATGTGTCGATCGAATAGCCCAAATTAATCCTATTTTGTTTTAAACATTGAAAATTCAAAATAATTTCTATAGACCTCTAAAAATCATAATTCAAGTTCCAAAAATCCTTGATTAAATTCATTAAGGGTTCCTCAAAATTTGAACCAAAACTCCCCAGGAGCTAGGGTTACTATTCACTTTATGCCAATTTAAACTTTGAAAATTCATAAAATATTCTCTGGACCTCTAAAAATATTCATTTTAGTTTTAAAAATCCTCACTTAGTATCACTAAGGCCCATGTAAAATTTCAAGTCAAAATTCAACAGGGGACTTTCTAATACTATTCACTCGCCAGAAAAAATATATTTAGAAAAATATTAAACGAGCTCAAAAAATTAAAATTCCATCTCCATCATACTTATTGGAATTTTTGATGTTCAGGGTATAATATTTTTGTGTTCGTCTGGGCACCTCATGAAGCTGTTTCAGCACAATCTCATTTTGTCTCTACATATACTATTTCTTGACCCGAAATGATTTAATGGTTCTACTAAATTTTTAAATTCATTAATTTTATCCACTTTTAGGTCTGTCAAAGTTTTATAACTAATATGCCAGTCCTTGGACTCAAAATGATGCCCCATACTACAAGGAACGTCTCTCGAGCCTAAAAAGTACTATTCATAAAACCTTGGCTTATGGGCATTACAATTTTAAAAGATCATTCATTATCATTATAGGATTATACGCATTCTATTCATTTCATTTGCTAGCATAAATTGTCATTAAAACAAAAACAAGTCATTTAGGTTAGTTTACGTATATTTGTCCTGAAAATACACTTAAACTCATTACATTGCATTTTCGGTCCCTAAGCATATGAACCACCATTTCACATACATATATCGTATTTATACCTCATTTGTGTATACTTTACTCAAGAATTCACATACATACAGACACCCATTTACAAATAATGTATTCAATATGTATTTCAATACTTAATTGCAATTTCTCAAGGATGAATGATGCATTCAGCTACTAATTACATATATTCATCATCCATAAATCCTAATCACATTATATAATCATTAATACATAACAGTGCATTAAATGCAACATTTATATCCTAATGCCATATTCATGATCATGCTCTTTTAATCAATTTAAAGTGATTACACATACTGAGATAGGTCGTCTAGGATGCCAGACACTCTTCTAGGCCTTTTCCTTGCCCTAAAAATCTTGGTTCGAGTTTTTGCCTACGAATTCAAATAGGTTTGATTTTTAAAAATTCATATAAAATCATAAAAATTTTGAGAAATTAAAATGAGCCTATAATTACACTATTGGGCACTCAAGGAATTTAGGAAAGATATTAAAACCGAAAGAAAATTACCAGAATGTCAGATGAGCACTATTCACCTCGAGAGGGAAATCACAATTCTTCTTGAGTTACTCTAACAAATCAGACTGTCATGGTGTCTACAAGTTCTTTTTGAGATGATCTACCCTTCCAGACTAGTTTTTGAGGGTGGGTTAGTGTGTGGGGGAGGAAAAATGGAGGAGAAGGAGAGAGATAGGGGTGTCGGCTTCGGAGGGATTTGAGAGAGGGAAATGGAAGGAATTGGGTATTTATAATTTTTAAAAATTATTTTCTCCAAATTTTGTAAAAATTTTTATCTCCTCTCAGAAAAAAAAATTCCCTCATTTTTGTCCCCCAAAATTATATAAATTCCTCCTCTAAATTCCCTCAAAACCTCAAGCTCGAAAGATAAAGGAAACCCAAAAAATCAATATATTTTCTTTCCCAAAAATGAAGAAAAAATACTTCCCGATATAAAAAAATTCTAATTTCAAAGCCAATGGAATATTTGGATTATTTGACTATCAGGTTTTAACATTTTTAGGTTATTTTTAGCAATTTCTAAATTATTTTATGGTTCAACTTTACCTGTTGTACTATTCACATGACACTACTGTAAAATCTTATTTAGCATTTTTAACCAACCAAATGACTTCGGATTAGCTTCAAACTTTGCTCAAAATTCTCGCATAATTAATACTCCCCATTAGTTCACTTAGTGTGACTTGGGTATTAAGAAGCACTATTCATCTTGGGAAGTATTATTTACGAGAGTCGGGATTTTTGGGTTACTGCATAAATTTTTGTTCATAACTAATACATTTAATTATTATTCATTTACATGTGTTTTACATAACATTTACACAACAAAAAGTGGAAAAACACTTCAACAAGAAAGGATGCTTATGGTAAACTTTCTTACTTGTACATCTAGCCTTGAACTCTTGTCATTTCTAGGACTCAATCCACTACTTCATTAGGCTCCATCTATAACCTATGCATTAGCGAATATGCTAATATGCTGAATAAAGTTTCTTAGTGTTATATTCTAATACTATAAAACTTGTAATTGGTATTAACTTTTAATTCTTTTATCCATATTTTTAGAGTATGTAATTATGATTCATTTTTTGCACACAAATATTCTTATATTTTTATATTCTTTTCAAATGAATGTTAAAAATTATGTAAACTAAAATACTATATCAATATTGGTCTTGTCCAATTGATTATGAACACTAATATGACTTACTTATCCCACTATGTTTAACTTTTTATTTTATACACTTTTCTCTATACCTATGTGACACTCCTTACTCGACACATTCATCGAATCGAAATGATAAGCAAAGCTTAATTGATATCTAAACATATTTTACTTATAACCCTTTTAACATACAACCATTTTGAATAACTTGTTTAACATACAAACTATTTAAAATGTGATTTAATAAGAAAAAACATATAAAAGGTTACATTATTAGGGGTTATCGTGTTAAAAATCTGGCAGCATAACTGCTATCTGGTGACACAATCCTAAATAGTAACCCATAAGGAAAAAGCACTCTTATATA
>CANXYI012019527.1:0-12839 GCA_948208565.1 Hura crepitans
TATCTCATTCTTTTCTCTTTTAGCCTACATTGCATCATTCCATTAACATTATAATGCCAACAAACTCATTTATATGTCAAATCACATACACATATGCATTTATTACACATCTATATGCAATTTAATGAATTTAATACACATAAATGGCATACTTAATTAAATGCACTTTTTATATCATTCGACCATAATATTAAATCCCTATACATTAACATAATTCCATCATTTGTATGCAATAACCATACATATTTAAATGGTATATAACTTACCTTAAATAAGCCATTTAAAATCTCAAGTATAAGCTTTTTAAATTAACTTCATAAAATGTAGCTCCATATGTTAATTATCATATACATCATTCCCAAATTAGTTTAATCACGCCTTACATATTTACTTGCATATATAGAATGAAATCCCAAATATATCTATAAATATGTTTATGTAAGTTCACATGTTATGCAAGTCATCAAAATCATTTAACTTATCACCAAATGCCCATTACATGAAATACTCAAATCCTAACTTAAACTTTATCTCATATCTAAGCAAGCATTCTAATTCATATAAGCTTCCATACTTACATTGATATTTGATCATAATTTATTAAATATTCTTGCTCATGCGAAATTACATAGTTATACTTCACACTTACATATACATATTAACATTATGCCTTAGATTATACGTATCATACATATGCATACAAAACATTACAAAATACTAGTTTAGGCCTAAATCCCCTTTGTAAAACATATGAGTGCACTGCATTCAAGAAAACCCATAATTTACACAAAAGAAATAAAAAAATACCAAAAAGAGAATTGTATCTTGATCTACACAGCTACTTGAGGCTTTAACTTTTATCTGTGTTCTTTAACCTATACACCATAAAAATAATGATATGCTAAGCATAAAGCTTAATAGTGTATTCAATATAGCATACATCCACACACATACAACCTTTCATTTATGATAAGTAACACACATTAATCCATGCCACACATATAACTTATCAAAAGGATAAATGCATGCTAATAATATCTAATGTATCATTAAAGTTATGAAAATAGCATTTCGTTATCATACTAATACATTCATACTAGCATGTTGTAACATACATATTATCTAAAAATCTCATTTAAATGGGTTATTATATCCAATGTTATGTTTCAATTTGATTTAATCCCATTTGCCCATATATAAGAGACGGTTACCCTTAACTGGATAATGAGACTCAATGAACACCAAGGTCTCAAACAGTGACCATGAAGGTCTCAAATAGAGACTCATAGGTCTCCACTCAATGATATAGCTTGAAGGCAAAAATAATGGCCCGTCAGCCTTAACACATTAACCTATAGGCCAGTAGCACTGAAATGCCCAACACATTGACCTGTAAGTCAGTAACACTAAAGTGCCTAATACATTGACTCGTAGGTCAATAGAACCGAAGTGCCCTACATAACTGCTAAACTCCCTAGTTAACTAATCAACCTATTTGAGCTAGGCTATTTACATAAATGGGCCATCATTTTTTTCTTTTTAGTTTTAACATTTTAAAGTAGCTTATATAAGTTTTATTAAGTATATGGTCAATAAATAGCCTTATGGAAAAATGTTATGCTTCTTATTTATTTACTCACATAATGATCATCATGCATATCACATTAACATTATTATCATCACATTATTTACAATCCATAAATTATGACAAGGTGTCTCATAAGTTAACATAATCATTCATAATATGTACTAAAGTCATTCAGCCACCATGGGCCATCATACATGAATAAGTATTTTATAACCAAAAGCACTTAATACAATCTCATTTGTATATACAAGCATTTATGTCCATACTTTTCCTTTTTACCATGTACAAAATCTACATATCAAGTTATGGTAATTTTGTGCACACTATTAAGGCACTATGATACCATCTTAGGCACAATACTCATTTAACTCCTACATTATATTCATATCCATGCATTTCATTAACATATTGACCACATAATTACCAACTTAAAGGCAAACATCATTTATTACCATTATAGCCAATTCAAGCATAGACTCTAAATCTTAATATTTTACATGCAATATCTTTCCATATCATATGCCACTTGTATGTAACATGTCATAGTTATCTCAACAGATCCACAACTAACATACACATAACATTAACATCATAAATTATTTGGCCAAACATTAATTAAACACTCATAACATGTCTAACTTGCATCATTAACATATTATCCTCTAATTTCAAACTAGATACATAATTTCCAACCACACCCCACACACACCCTCACACTAAGGCATTTTGGCGATCACACATATGAGCACTCTTCCATTACTTCTTTATCATTCAAGGCATTTAATGACACATATACAATCACCATAAACCATTTTAAACCATACTAAGTCATTTCATACCAAATCATCACATCACACATTAACTACATGCATTAATCACATACTTTAATTAACAATTCAACATATATAATATATACTATAATGAAAACACTTACTTTTGAGCTTTTATACACCCAATTAGGCCCTTTAAATCTTCTCCTTACCCTTTGACTTACTAGTTCCTTCTTTCTCTACATTCCATACACCAAAATTACCATCAAAATTTAATATAAAATCAAAGGCTCAATAAAAAATGAAATTTAACCTTATAGAAACCTTATATAATCTTTAAGGATCCTTAGAAAAATATCAAACTCAATAAACTCTCTCTATCAAAATTAGGTTACTATTAATATCATCTTCTTACCTCAAAAATCTTTAATTCTAAGCCTTGTTTCTGCACTTCCTCTTCATAATCCAACCTTAATCCATGCCAAATGGGGTTTAGAAGTGATTTTGGTGGATTAAATTTGGTGGAAATTGAAAAAGAAAGGTAGGAGAATGGTGGAGCTAGCTGTCGGCTTTGAGGGGTTTTAGGGAGAAGATGTAACTATTTAAATGTTGACCAAGCTAGAAAGATTTAACCTTTATATAGGTCAAAGAAATCTAAGGATCAACATTTCTTCCTCTCATCCAAGGGTCAAAATTAATCCCTCCTTTATTCCATTACTTTTAAATAATTTTTCACCATTTTTTAATCCCTAATTAACACTTCCAAGAATCACATAAAACCCCTTGAATCATTTATTAAGAGCCTAAAAAACCACACTGAAAAAACTCAAAAAATGAATAAATTCATTACTTTTTAACTTTGCTCAATTTTTATAAAATACTTCCCAATGTTTAAAAATTCCAATTCTAATGCCAATGGACTATTTGGAATATTTAAGTATTAGCTTGTATCAATCCCATAATTTTCTGAGCAAAAACCAAATATTTTATGATTCAATTGAAACTAGGTCACTATTCAATAAAATTGCCATAAAATCTTTGCTGTTATTTTTAACCATTTAAATGACTTTATTTTCACTTCAAATGTTACCTAAAATTATATTATGATTAATACTTCTATTCAGTAACATTATTATGATCCTGGGCTTAAGAAATATTATTCACATCTTAGGAAGTACTATTTATAACATTGGGATTTTTAGGCATTACATTTCTTTCCCTCTTAAAAGAATTTCATCCTCAAAATTGCCTAGATCAAATAGATATGGGTATTGCTCCTTCATTTAACTTTCACTTTCCTAGGTCACTTTTTCCATATTGTGATGTTTCCATAACACTTTTACCAATGGCACTTTCTTATTATGTAACTCCTTAACTTCTTGAGCCAATATCTTTACTAGTTTTTCTTCATAAGATAAATCTAGTTGTATCTTGACTTCCTCTATTGCTAAAACATGAGAGGGGTTTGATATGTCTATCTAAAGAATGGACACAAAGAATGCATTATGGATTTACTGTAGTTTTGGAGGCAATGCTAGCCGATAAGACACTAGTCCCACACACTCTATTATTTCGTATGGACCAATAAACTTCAGACTTAACTTGCCTTTCTTGCAAAATCTTAGCATTTTCTTTCATGGAGATACTTTGAGAAAAATCTTATCTCTAGTTGTATATTCTATGTCTTTCCACTTTAAATTAGCATACAACTTTTGTTTGTCCGATAAAGCCTTCAATCTATCTCGATTGATCTTAACTTTCTTTTTAGTATTTTTAATTAGATCAATTCCATCAATTTATGCTTACTCAACTTGCTCCAATAAAGAGGTGTTATATACTTCCTTCCGTATAGAGCTTCATATGGAACTATGCTTAAACTTGTCTGATAATTGTTGTTGTAGGCAAACTTTGGTAAGGAAAGATAACAGTTCCAACTTCCTTTGAACTTTATGGCATAGCTTCTCAACATATCTTCCAGCACCTATCAAACATGTTTTTATCATAAGCATATAATCAACTTGGTAT
Organism: Hura crepitans; assembly: GCA_948208565.1. Lineage (NCBI taxonomy): Eukaryota > Viridiplantae > Streptophyta > Magnoliopsida > Malpighiales > Euphorbiaceae > Hura > Hura crepitans. The sequence continues at coordinate 4,384 of CANXYI012019527.1, forward strand.
CAAAGTCACTTAAGTATTAAAGTTACCTAAATGACCCTTTTAGGTTGGCCGTTTGTCTATGGATGAAAAGTCGTACTAAAAATGAGTTGAGTGCTAAGGGCATTCTAAAGCTTTTTATAAAACTTTGATGTAAACATTTGGTCTTGATCTGATATGATATTAGAAGGCACTCCATGCAATCTTAATATCTCATTGATGTATAATTTTATAAGCTTTTCAAAAGGATAGTCCATTCTCACTAGTATGAAGTGAGCAGACTTAGTCAATTTATCAACTACTACCCATACTTGTAACACATTTACTTCTAATCATAGGTAGTCTAACCACAAAATCCATAGTGACCTTATCTTATTTCCATTCTAGAATTGCTATAAGATGAGGCAACCCAGGTGGAACTTGATGCTTAACCTTTACTTGTTGACAAGTAAGGTATCTAGTCACAAACTCTATCTATCTCTTTTCATGTCATGCCACAAATATGAAAGCTTCAAGTTCTAGTACATCTTTGTGCTACCAGATATATAGTATAAGGCATATTATGAGCTTCTTGCAAAACCTAACTCTTTAGATCTTTACAAGTATCTATTATTCTTAATCTCATATTCATTAATTTGTTACAAAAGACTAAGCTTGAGTTGCAATTCTACCAATAAAGCTCTCTCATCCATAAGTTATATTTTGATGTTTATAGCTTTCATAGATGCCATAAACTTTTTGCTCAGAGCATCTACTACCACATTAGCTTTACCTAAATGCTAGTCAATAAGGCAATCATAGTCCTTAATTAACTCTATCCATCTTCTCTATCTCAAGTTCAATTCTTTCTAGGCAGGTAAATTTTTAAACTCTTATAGTGAGTGTATACATAACACTTCTCTCTATAGAGATAGTGTCTCTAGATCTTTAATGTAAGACTATAACTACCAACTCTATAACATACATCAGATAATTCTTCTCGTATGGTTTTAATCGCTTAAAAGCATAGGTAACTACTTTGCCTTCTTGCATGAGCACACATCTAAGCCCATTCAAAGAAGCATCACTATAAATAGTAAAATCCTTCATTAACACTGTTTGTACAAGGATTGGAGCTTCAGTCAACATTGCTTTTAGTTTGTCAAAACTCTCTTGACACTTGTCATCCTAAATAAACTTAGCATTCTTCCTCAATAGGTATATCATTAGTGCTGCAATCATCAAAAACCCTTTAACAAAATGTCTATAGCTTGTCTTAAAAGTTTTGCCATCTGCTACAACAAGATAGGCTATGCATGAGTAGCTCGTCCTACAACACTAGGGGTCTAATGTTCTAGTCCTAGAAGGCTCATTAACAGAGGTTGGTGCATGACTTTCCACTTCCTCAGCACCTCTTTTGAGTGTAGATTACTTATCTTTAATCTATAGGAAAAGGAAATAGATAATAAACCTTATTAGTGCCTAATTATGGGATGCATGAATTTAGACTCTAAGCTCTCATATGTGACTCTATATGTACCAAGGAACACCTACATTTCTATCATCAAAACAAAATAACAAGCGACACATACACCATTATCTGAACTTACTTTATTGAAAAACCTATATAAATTAAAATGTTTTTGAAATAATTTGATTATATATGAACTTTTGAAATCTTGCTTTAATGACAAATTCACTTTTAAGTTTTTAAATAATTTTGGAAATCCTCATGTCAAAAATTCGGCAGCATAACAGCTATACCGGGACACTATCCTAAAATGAATATTACCTATAAGTTCAAATACAATTTTACAATCTCATTTCAAACAACTTCCCAATCATTTGGATCTTCCTAATCCATCTAAACATCTTAACACAATATTTTCCATAAGCATACATCTCAAAGCATAAGTATAATAAAATCTAATATCCACATTTTAGTTGTACATTATAAAAGTAAAGTTATTTAGTTAAAGTTACAAAATATTACAAAATACTAGTTTAGGCCCAAATCCCCTTTGTATAACATATGAGTGCACTACATTCATGATAGCCTATAATTTGCACAAAGGAAATCAAAAAATACCAAAAAGAGAGATGTATCTTGATCTATACAGCTACTCGAGGCTTTAACTTTTATCTGTGTTCTTTAACCTATGCACCACAAAAACAACAATGCATTAAGCATAAATCTTAGTGGTGTATTCAACATTGTATACATCCACATGCATATAAGCATTCATTTATGATAAGCAACATACATTAATCCATGCCACACATATCATGTAATTAACTCATCAAAAGGATAAATGCATGCTAATAATATCTAATTTATCATTAAAGTCATGAAAAACAACATTTAACTATCATACTAACACATTCACACTTGCATGTTGTAACATACACATAATCTAAAAATCTCATTTAAGTGGGTTATTATATCTAATATTATATTTCAATTTTATTTAATCCCATTTGCCCACATATAAGAGATAGTTATCCTTAATTAGATAATGGGACTCAATGACCACAAAGGTCTCAAACAATGACCATGAAGGTCTTAAACAGTGACCCATAGGTCTTAACTCAATCATATAGCCCAAAGGCAAAAACAGTGGCTCATCGGCCTTAACACATTGACCAATAGGCCAGTAGTACTAAAGTGCCCAACATATTGACTCGTAGATCAATAGCACCAAAGTGCCTAATACATTGACCCATAGGTCAATGGCACCGAAGTGCCCAACACAATTGCTAAACTCCTTAGTTGACTAGTCAACCTATTTGAGGTAGGTTTTCTACATATATGGGCTAACAAGTTTTTCTTTTTAGTTTCAACATTTTAAAGTAGCAAATGTAAGTTTTATTAAGTATATGGTCAACAAATGACCTTAAGGGAAAATGTTATCTTTCTTCTTTATTTACTCACATAATGGTCATCATGCATATCACATTAACATTATTATCATCACATCATTTACAATCCACAAATTATGCCAATGGTCTCATAAATCAACATAATTATTCATAACATGTACTTAGGTCATTCAACCACCATAGGCTATCATACATGAACAAGTATTTTATAACCAAAGGCACTCAATACAATCTCATTCATATCATGTACAAGCACTTATGTCCATACTTTTCCTTTTTACCATATACAAATTTACACATCAAGTCATGGTAATTAAGTGCACACCTTACCTTAAGTCAACATAATACCAACTTCGGCATAATAGGATTTAACTCCTACATCATATTCATATCCATGCATTTCCTTACCATATTAACCACACAATTACCAACCTAAAACAACATCATTTTTTGCCATTATAGCCAATTCAAGCATAGACTCTAAATCTTATTATTTAACATGTAATATCTTTCCATATCATATGCCACTTGTATGTAACATGTCATACTTATCTAAACAAACCTATAACTACCATACATATAATATTAACATCATACATCATTTGGCCAAACATTAATTACACTCTCACAATACATTTAAATTGCATCGTGAACACATTATCATCTAATTCCATACCATATACATCATTTCCAAACACAACACACACCCTCACACTTAGGCATTTTAACCATCATGCATATAAGCACTCTTCTATCACTTTTTCATCATTCAAGGCATTCAATAACATATATACAATCATCATAAACCATTTCAAACCATTTGTCAAATCATCACATCACACATTAACTATATGCATTAATCACACTTTAATTCAAAATTCAACACATACAATATATACTATAATGAATAAACTTACTTTTAAGCTTTTATACACCTATTAAGGCTCTTTAAATCTTCTCCTTGCCCTTTGACTTACAAGTTTCCTCTTTCTATACATTCCATACACCAAAATTACCATAAAAATCGATATAAAATCAAAGGCTTGGCAAAAATGAAATCTAACCTTATAGAGACCTTATATAATCCCTAAGGAACCTTAGAAAATATCAAACTTAATAAACTCTCACTCTATCAAAATTAGGTTACTATTCACATCATCTTTTTACCTTAAAAATCTTTAATTCTAAGGCTTGTTTCTTCATTTTTTCTCTATAATACAACCTTAATCCATGCTAATGGGGTTTAAAAGTAATTTTAGTGGATTAATTTCAGTGGAAATTGAAAAAGAAAGGGAGGAGAATGGTGGAGCTAGCTATCGAGTTTGAGGGAAAAGAAGTAACTATTTAAATGTTGACCAAGTTAGAAAGATTTGACTCTTATATAACTCAAAGAAATCTAAAGGTCAACATTTTTTTCTGTAATGCCTGAAAAATCTCAATGTTATGAATAGTACTTACCAGGACGTGAATAGTATTTTTTCGAGGCCAGGAGCACTAATTCTACTAAATGGAAGATTAATCATAATGTAATTTTGGATGAAATTTGAAGTCAATGAATCCCTTTGGGTGGTTAAAAATGACAGTTAATTTTTACAGCAGTGTCATGTGAATATTGACCTAGTTTTAGTTAAACCGTAAAAAGATTCAAAAGTTGCTAAGAAAATTTTGGGATTAGTACAACCTAATACTCAAGTATTCCAAATAGTCCATTGGCACTAGAATTGAAATTTTTGAAGTTCAGGAAGTATTTTTACTAAATCAAAAAAAATAATATAATAGCATTTTATTTGATTTTTCTTTTTTTTTTAGCTTCGATTTTTAGAGGGTTATAAGGCATTAATTATAGGATTTTAAAAGAGTTTAATTGAGGTTAATTAGAGTGGTTTTAAGTAAGGAAAAATAAGAGGATTTAAGAGGAAATTTTACAACACTACATAAAGGTCAAAATTTATTATTTTGGTCAAATGTGGAATAGTCCCTCCCTCCACCTCTTGTACTTTGTTGTCGACACCACCTTCCTCCTTAGAAGTGTGATGTTTCTTCTTCCCTCCTTAAATTTCCCTCAATCTCTCACACCCAATTTATACATCTTAGCCTCTATGACTTTTAAAACTTAGTAGAAGTGGAAAATCTAGGAAAAATCGAAAGATTTACTCGGTTTGGAGTCTTAATGAATAGTGACTATTTTTAGTTTAGGCAAGTTTTTTTGAGTTTTAATATTTTTCCATGTTTTATAGGTGCCTAAAAGTCTATCTATATGTTCAATTTTAATTTTTAAAGCATATTTTGATTTTATATGATTTTTACATAGTTAAATATGTAATTGCCAATTGATCCAGGCAAGAATTGAAAGGATAAAGGAAAGGCAAAGGCATAAGTGTGATCATAAACACATATTGAACTCATAGTAAGTGTAATTTTGGAAATTTAATGTGTAAGTGTGTGGTTGTGCATATATGAGTGGATGTGTTGAATATGGAAATTTTGAAATTTAGTATAATTAATGCATTTATGTGACCACTCATAAATGCACAACCACCAGCTAGTTTTATTAAGTGGAAATAAATGCTTAGGATGATGAGAAAATGAATGATGTGTGTGTGTGATGTAGGCTGAAACTGGCTTTATGGTTGGCATGTGTGTGTTGCTCATATGAGTAAGTTAAAATGGTATAAATGAGTAATATTGCCTTGTAATATTAATAGATGGATTAATTACTATGTAGATTATCTCTTGAGAGTGTTGATATGTATGGTTGTTGTATAAGGGTAGTATGGCCAAATGGCCTAAGTCGGTGATGTGTGTGCATATGAGTTAAGTATTATACATGCATGTTGAGTTATTGACATATGTGGTAATGACACATGATTTTATGCATAGTTATTAATATGTTAAATGTGGTTGAATGCACATGAAGGCATGATAAGGAGAGTTGGCCAAATGGTAAATGAGCAAGAAATGTATGTTGTATAATGCACTATGATGTGTGTAGCATGTATGTATAAATGCTAACATGTGTGTGTACATGAGTTGATGAGTTAGTATGTATAGCATGTATGTATAAATGCTATTATGTGTGTGTATACATATTATGGCCGAATAGCCTGTAAATTTGATATAGGTATATGTTTGATTCATACCTGCCCAATATGTTGGATTTACATGTAAGAGATATTTTTGACATTATGGGCCAAAATTTGTGAGGAAGGCATAATATATCTCTTTTTGATGAAATCATACCTATTATGCTTATGATATATCATGAGAGGTTGTATAATGGCATGAGTAATGTTAATACCTTTTGAATAATGCATATAAGTTGTTATGTGAAATGTTTGAGCTTTGGCATAATTAAAATAAGAGTTATGAACATAATTTCCTCGTTGCTCATTTGTTGGCCTAACCACCATGCTTAATTCAATTAAGCTATTTAAATTAATTAATCAAGAAAATTAAAATATGGTGATTGGCCCATGCTAGTTAGCAACCTAGATTAGATAGGTTAACTAGTCAACTAGAGGTTTAGCAGCTGCTAAGACACTTCAGTGTCTTTCTAATGACCTTCGGGTTAGGTAATGACCTTCGAGTTAGGTAATGACCTACGGGTCCAAAATATGACCATTTGGTCTGATAATGATTTTCGAATCCAGTAATGACCTTTAGGTCTATTATGTAGGCCACGATGGTTCAAATGGTCTCGATAGCTCGGTATTCCTGTTATCTAGTATATATAAGTGTTTCCTTATGTGTGGGCTATTAATTATGTTAATGTAGTAATTTCCTAACTAATATGATGTTTGATTTTGATTATGCTTAAATATGGATATTATGATGAATGTTTATATCTATGAAGTTCATACATGCTTATATGACTTGTTTTCCTATAAGTATGATATGAGCATATAAGTAAGCAGCTATATTCATTTAATTACCATTCATATTCATATGCCTGATGATGCATGAGCACCTTAAATTTCCTTAATTATACCACTAAGAAATTTTGCTTAACGCATTGTTTTATTTGCAATGTGTAAGTTAAAAAAACCAAGTTATAGTTAAAGCCTCGAATTTGTTATAAATCAAGAGCAAGCTACTTTTTGGGTATTTTGCTAATTTGTATATATTATTGTTGTGATGTAAATGATTAGTTGGCACTTGTATGTAACATAAGAGGGATTAGGCCTAATCTAAGATTGTTATTATTTTGTAACTATTCAAACAGGTTTTAAAGTATATTTTGATGTTTATTTATAAATTTTTTAATCTGAGATTGAGTTTTTTTGTGATTGTGGATGGTCAGGATAACCAAAAATGATGTTAAGAATAAGATGAATGAAATATAGAAGTGTTGATTTCATATTTAGGTTACTATTCATTTTGGGATAGCCCCAGTACAGCCTTTATGCTACTAGATTTTTAGCATGAGAATTCCCGAAATGAATGTAATATGTTAAATGGATTTTAATTATTTTAAGAATTGAATTTTTGGTACTTTAATTTTAAATCAAACATGATTTGAAAAAAGTTTTAATTCACTCAAATTTTTTAGTAATGGTATATGGGATAAGTAAGTTCAATAATATGTTTGTGTCTGCATTCCTTATTCTGGTCTGGCAATCAGATCGTGTAAGGGATGTCACACTTTCTCTCATCCAAGGGTCCCAATTAATCCTTCTTTTATTCCATTTCTTTTAAATCATTTTCCACATTTTTTAATCCCCAATTAACACTTCTAAAAATCACATAAGACCCTTTGAATAATTTCATAAGAGCCTTAAAAAAATTAAACTCGAAAAACTCGACAAACGAATAAATTTATTACTTTTTAACTTTGCTCAATTTTTATAAAATATTTAGCTATATTTAAAATTTCAATTCCAATTTCAATGGAATATTTGGAATATTTAAGTATCGGGTTGTATCGATTCCTAAATTTTCTACATAAAAATTAAATATTTTGCAGTTTAGTTAAAACTATATCACTATTCATATGACACTACTGTAAAATTTTTACTATCATTTTTAACAATTTAAAATTTTATCCAACATTATATTATTATCAATACTTTTATTCGGTCACATTAGAGTGACCTGAATCTTAAAAAATATTATTTACATCTGAAAAATACTATGCACAATACCAGTATTTTCGAGCATTACATTACAATCTAGTTCCACCCTAGGCCTCTCATTGGAGTTGCTAATTTTTTTTTATTGCAAGCTAGGAAAAAAAAATCACCCTCATCTTTCTAGGAAGATTCTAAAGAGGAAAAAACAATTGTAGAAAAAAGATTTTATTTACATCTTTTGCCATTGACTACACATATGTTTGCAATTTCTTTATTCTGCTTTATATATTGAACTTAATATTCTGCAAAGCCATTTCTAAACATGATTTCTCTATTAGTTTTACTCATAATATTCCGTAGCACATGCATCTTTTTTTTTACGAAAGAATGCTGCTTATACTAAGAGAAATAACTTTCAAACAGTACCAACGAAAAGAATTGCATTGATTAATTGTGTGAAAAAAATATATAGATAACACACATACTCTACAATATTGTTTATATATGTTTTTTTAACTCGCTAATTACCTATCTTTGCCTTTAAGTTTTTTA